>BRZM01000255.1:3749046-3818778 GCA_033238685.1 Lates japonicus | reverse complement strand
CGGTATGCGCTTCGTTCAATTTTTTTGTGTGCTAATTTACTGTCAAACTGTGTTTAGATTACCTGCCACTGCTCACATTTAGTTACATAAAATCTTCTTACACTTTTTGTCTCTTGAATTTATATACTGGAGCCAATTACATATTGTAATTACCAATATCTTTTAAACACCCTTGTGAACATTTATAATACAGATAGATAATACAAGAAAAGGTCAAATTATTTTGAAGTAATCAGAAAAGCTGCAACTTCTGTCATGTTGGCACTAAATAATCACAACAGTAGTCCCAGTTGGCACTATACAAAGCTGTGTGTATGTGTGTGTTTCTAATCAACTGCTGACTAACTGCTCTACCATTACCTTCAAGGATCCCAACGTTTATTCTATTACCTTCTAATCTGGCTGGAAGATGTTGACACATTGACAATACATCCTCTAACCCTTCCCTCTCCTTAGTCCTGGTCACCATGGTAATCTGTGGCGCCATAAATCTCCCTGATAATTCAGGGTGTCTGAGATGCTGTCTTGGGACTGTGCGTCATGACTCTCTATTTTGTGACTCAGACCTTAAACTCATGACCAAAATCACACACTAACAGATATAATTTGTGTGTGTGTGTGTGTGTGTGTGTGTGTGTTTGGGTGTGTGCCGAGAACCGTGTCCCAGCGTCACCAGCGCAGCATCAACACAGCAGTCAGGGCCGCTGGGCGGTCAAGCCCAGGAGCCTGACGCTACAGCTGCGACACAGACAGAGGTCACAACTCCTGATACTTGGTGTCAATGTGTCACCAATCCCACATCCCCTCAAGAAGACATATTGTATGTTGCATGCATTTATGAGGCTGATATACACAAAGTTACACTAGAAAGGAACATTTACAAACACTCACTGTTTACAGGCAAACAACGATATACACACTAATCAGCAAATATAACGACTCCAAATCTAATGCTCTGCAAAACTGGCAACCACAGCAGCTTTTTACCACAGCTCACTCTCCCTAATTTTCTGTAAAGTTGATTCAAAAACAAAGACACACCTACAGTAAACATGTCCTGCTGTGTGTTCTTCCTCAGGGTGTGATGGAGATGAGGTGACTACACTGCCACCGCAGAGAAGAGAAGCATCGTTACTGCTAGCTCTTCCTCATCAGCTCTAGGCTGTAATTTTAGTTAGTTGTGCAGCATATTAGAAACCCTCTGATTATAATATAGTCCAGTTCAACACAATCATTAACTGTGCCCTTAATCCTAAAACATACCTAACACCTTATGGCAATGTCAACTAAAACGAGACATCATATTCATCATCAAAGGTGATTAGTCACTGATTGCATTAGATATAGGGCGATCAACAAAGTGGTCATTGAGTGTAATAGTTTCTATCTGGACCAGAGATGGAGACTTGTAAGGTATTATTCTCCGAACCAGAGTCTCTTTATCCAGGTAACCCGAGAAATCTTCAGGTGTGTAAGTGTTAAAAGAGTATCTCAACATTTGAGAAATATGCTATTTGAATTTTTCTGGAGAAAGGTCTGGTGAAGTTTAACCAAGCAGGCTCCTGAAGTCCCTTGGTGGACAGCCTACAATAATTTCTGATTTAACAGACATGCTCCTTAGGAAGAAGGAAACTCTGAACATTTCATTTAGCCTGTGTACAGCTGAGCCAACAAAGCGCCTTTAGACTGATGAAACTGAGGAAGTCTGACAATGTGGAAATGAGCCTGACAAGCTGCTGGGATGTTCTAAATGGCCACCTATAGAGGATAAAGCCTCTGGACTTAGATAACAATATGGGCTGCCTTTGCGCCACACCTCAGGATAAACTGTACATTTTAGCCCCATCAGTGGTAAGAGTCTCAAAGCGTAACAAAGTTGTCTTCTGCAGTTTTCTCTATCCAGTGTGTGTTGTTTTCATGTGAAGTGAGCATCAAAGCTCACAGAGTCGCTAATGGCTGCAGACTCTCAGTCATGTTTAGTGTGCAGCACAAACTGTTTTATAGATAAGCAGTAAAGCTGCTGTAATCACCAGGTAGTAAGAAACACCCTGCCAGAGAGACTGGCAGAGCTTCTTTACGATACTACAATGATTTATTTATATGAGTTTTATCACTTTGTGTACATTTAATAAATATAAAGAAGGTGCGTGAATTAACCCACAGGGGGGCTCTGTGCGTGTAAAAGGCCAGATATTTCTCCAACCAGCCAGGCTTCAGTGGCATGTGGGTGACAGTCTTGACAGTTTTCAGAGAAGCTGGAGTCAGTGGACAGGAAAATATTTTTATTATTATATATTTATTATTATATTTATGTGATAATTCTAGTGAGTCTGCCAGTGGAATCAGCACAGATCTCTTAGCAATCTCAGTTATCACACAGAAAGATTATTATTGGCTATGTATAAAGTCTTAATGTAAGGAAAAAATCAGTTTAGCTGCTGTCTGCTGAATTTTGACACAAAAATCAACTTAAATACAGCTGTGTTATAAATCCCTGCAAGTTTCAGGATTACGAAGCTGTTTTAAATGGCAGCTGGCACAACAGCCCTGTAATTATTTATGCCATGAGCTCAAGCAATAACAGGGTGTGAAAACCATGGAAATAGCCAGGATTTAAAGGTTTGACTCACATATTTCACTCCCCTTATTAGATCAGACAATGATAGTAGAACAGAAAGGAATATTACCAGAGGCTGACACCTGTATTACTAGAAGCATTAGTCTTGTTTTGGCTTCTTCTCCTTCCAGTGATAACCAGCTCCTGTAGCTGCTCTACCTGGAGTGCATCCTCCATGTCGCAGCTGTCCTCCCACAATGCACTTGTCCAGAGGTTTTAATTAATTTTGTGGCGGTAAGAGTTCATGGTTTGTTTTTGATTGAGACTGAAAAGTCACATTTGAGATTCTTGCTGGGCCAGGAGCCCCCAAGCATCCTCCTTGAGGGTTGCCAGGAGTAAAATGATTAATAAAAAGAAGAATGTTTAATAGTAATATATTCATTCACCCTATTTATCTTACTCATTTCATCTGTGCCAAATCAAAGACTTAAGAACAAAATGTAAAGAAAAGATATGGCAAATAAAGTATAAGGAATGGGTCAGTGACCTAATGTAATTGTTTATGGATGCTTTACCTGGACATATTTTGGAAGCTAATGTCCCATATTGATGAATGGAGATATCTTGGATAGAAGTACGTTTATCTTATGCCCTTTTTGGTCAACATTCTGAACCTGACTTTTCCTGGCCAGAATTTGCTGTATCTCTGATATGTCTACAATAACCAACAATACTCCTCCTCTCAGGAAACAGCTGTGTCCATCCTCATGATCATGGAAACCTGTCAACGACAAACCGCACGCTTCCCACCACGGCTACATGGGGGCACCTGCGACTGAGACCGCCTCAGATAGACTCAGCCTAGGTAACTGGATTTCTGAAACTGGAAGAAACACAACAAACAAAACCAACAAACCAACAAACCAAAACACACAAGGGCAAGTGAATCAGTGTGAATAGTTACGAGTCTGTGCCCTGAACATCAAGAAAGAAACAGGTTTTATAGCTAAAGATTGAGCTGTGTTCAGTTGTAAAATAGAAACAGCTACAGAGATCAGTAGTGACACTAACTGACTATGGGTGGTTTCAGCTCAGCTCCTGCAAAGACTTGTTCTGCAAGTTGTTTAATACTGTTCTGTGAACTCACCCTCCTGCCAAAAGTATGAAACTGTTCCAGATATTTTCACTCATTCTAGCGTCTCTGGTTCTATTGCGGTGTTGATTGACTCCACTGGAGCTCTAAATTTAACGTTAAACTTATGGAGATAAACAGTTTCCAGTTACAGCCTCATGTCAGCATTGGTTGTAACTCTGAACGAGTCCATGCACCTAATTAAAAGTACTCAATTAGGTGGGTTCAGTGTTTGTCTGTTTCATGCTTTTTTCCTCTAATATCCAGGCTTTTGAAGCAACACCTCATTTTGTTGGGGCTTCTCACAGTCAGTTTACAGTTCTCTCAAAATAGTCAAAATTCCATTCAGAGGGAAACTTTACAAAAACGTTAAGCAGATTATAATGGTTGATTTTAAGCTGGCTGAAGCGTATTGACTTTCTGGCAGTGGCTGTGAGGAAATGTCAAAACCAATACAATTTTTAAGAGTTCAGTTTTACGTCCCTCTTTGTTTTTCTTCTGCCAGGGATCAACCAGGAGGTGGACCTGCGCGGAGGAGGGGTATCCGACCAGGGTAGGGGCCTTATTGCCCCAGCGCCTTCGCCCAGAACCGCACTGCAGCGGACGGTGTTGGCATCTACGGAGCTGGTGCGCTTGGTGAGCTGCGCGGGAGTCGGCGAAACCGTGCTGCAGTCGCTTCACCACAGGATCCTGCTGTACCGCCTCACAGCACCGCACCGGTGGCCATCCGCATGAAGAAAAGAGAGACACTGTTGCCGAACTTTTCCAAAACATATAACTGTTGAGATTTTTAAAATTTTTCGGATGGGGCTCTAATTTTATTGGACACCTCCCAGTGAAGAAGCGGATAGGAAATGTGCTGATGATAATCGAAGCACGTTTAGTCTATAATGTGAGACTCTACAAAGACAAGTATGTAGGGTTACTTATAAGTGAAGTTTTGAATGTGACTAGAAAGAATTGTGAATGAGAAACCAAAATGAAAGTGGAACAAAATCAGTTTTATGTGTGTATGTGTGTGTGTGTTAGATTCTGGGTAGTCCCTAGCGGTTGCACGACCCACGGTCCGTCATATGTTGTTGAACTCGAAACCAGGAAGGCCCTTTCTCAAAGAGGAAGTCCCACCTGACCTGCTGAAACTGTTAGTAACTTCTTTCTCTTTGTTCTTCTTATTTCAGCTGACAGAAAGTTAGACACCAGTTAGCAGAATTTATATGAGTTATCTGAAATGTATCGTGTCATTATGTCATAATATGCCTAAAGCTACAATATTACTTGAAAATGCTCAAATACATGCAATTCATTATACACACTTGTCCTGAGCTTGAGCTTTGTCATCAGTGACTGTTTTCCTCAGTAAGGAGCAATATAATGTGCCCTCGTCATTAATTTCGATACATACTCTGACATTAAAGATCATGATTCAGTGTTTTACAAAGTCTTTATTGATGATATAAAGTTGAGTCCCGTCTAATCTTTGGCATGGCTAAGAGGCTAAGTCCTGTATGTTTGTGTGTTTCTGCTTCCTCTGGCAGAGTGATGGATGGGAGGACAGAGGCACAAGAAGGGAGGTATCGAGAAGTGTTACTTTCTCGGTCTCCTGTGCCTGCGCTCTGCTAGGAGCTCTGGATGAGCTGTCTCAGGGCCGTGGCATCCAACCTGAGCAGGTAGGCTGCTGAGACGTAAAGATACTAATATTAAGGGGGCTACTCGAGTGATCTCATAATATGCTTAAAATACAGGAAATGAAGGTGTATGTAGACAGATGAAACTCCTGTCTAAGCCTTTATTACAGGTCTGATAAGCTTAAGAAAGAGAAGTTTTCATTATAGAACAGTAACATAGCAGCAGGTTTCTCAGGCTCGCTTTCAAATCAAGATCTGAAGGATGGTGTTAGGAGTCAACACGTGAGTCCATGGAGATCAACGAGGTTGACTTCAGGTGGCAGAGACATATCCTGTTCTCTGAGCAGGCTCCGTGGGACCCCAGCCTCCTTCTTCCTCCAACATGATACCACTGGGGCTACCGAAGCAGCCCCGATATACCAGCATCACTCACCAGACGGGCTAAAAACCACCCTGGACCTGGAGGCGGGGGCTGGCCTGGGCTCAGCCACACCACTCCCAAGAGTGTGGAGGACGCTTCGCCTCCTCGGGCCTCGGGTCCTGTGGGCGCCAGAGAATTGAAACGAACCGCCGAGCCTGGAGACGGACCCGGGGAGCTATCAAGAGGGAAGAGGACGGGGAGGCCGAGGGAAGAGGAGAAAAGAAAGAGTAGGAGGAGGAGGAGGAGGTAGGTGGGGGTGGGGAGGAGGAGGAGGAGGAGGAGGAGGAGGAGAGAGAGGAGAGAGGAGGAGTGTGTGGTCTTCCAGATGTAGTCCAGCGGAGTCATGCCCTTGTCTACCTCCTGATATCACCAACTTCCCGTCTGTGGGAGTCCAGGACCAGGTCGCATTTGGGCGCGGGAGGGTCATTTATATACAGAGCAAATTTCAGGTAACAGTGTGTAACTTCCAATGGAAATATACAAATATGAAAATCTTGTTCTAATTGGACGCACCTATACCAGTGGATTACAGTTAATTGAAACAATGTTAGCTACATCTTGATATTGTGATAATAATCTCCTAACCTTTATCACCCAGCCTTACTGCTAGCTTACTTTCCTAAACACACCATAGATTTTAGATTAATTTCTTCCCATTGGTTTCCTTATATTTGTAAGAAATGCAGTGGATTTTATAGTGTTATAGTTTGTGAGGTCAATAAATGTTTTGGAGCAGGAATTATTCTGAACGCAGAACTGAAGAAAAATGGCTTACAGCTGTAGGACCACACGCTGATACCATTACCAGTGACAAATAAATCAAGGCAGCTGCATTTCTGAAATAAGGTCAAAGCTAACCACTCAAACAATGGCTGCCTGAAAGTAAAAAACATGAATCATGAAAATTACAGAATGACCCTGCCTGGTTGGTCCCGATAGTATGGAGGAGCAGGACTTGTCACGGACAGAGTTTGACCCAGGATCAGTACTCCATGGCTGCTGAGAAAGACTGGCCGCCTCTCCGACGCCTCTTCTGACATTGGCTCGGCTACAACGCTCACTGCCGATGAGGAGTGCAGACTCGCGACTGCCCGGGCCACTGCCTCCTCCGCACCGCCGCCCTGTCCCTCAAACTGCTCCAACCAGGAAGCCGACCAGCAGAGCTCCAGGCTGCCCAGGCCCTGGTGGCACTGTTACCGCTGCTGGGATTGGCCACGCACAGAGGTGGACTCAATCAGCTGCAGAACTTCTCCACCTTCTGCTCTGGACTGCAGGTTGGTGAGAAAGGGGCTGCAGATTTATGTGTTGATGTGACTTAGTATCTTGTCATGTTTGAAGCCTTTGGAAGAGCAGAATCAGTGATGTGTGTGTGTGTGTGTGTGTATGTGTGTTTTAGCTAAACAAATACAGGATATTTGCTCAGGTAGAGTGATTCTGTGCAGCAGCTTCTCTTTATTAATCATCCTGGGCAGAAAAGTCTCTGCTGTTGGTCGTAGTCCCAAATGAACATTCGCTGTTTTAACAAGAATCATTCTTTTTTTTACAATTAAAGTAACATTCACACTGTGGGACGTTGTGTTATAATATTAAGTAATATATTTGCGGGCACAGATGAACAACTCAAAGAAAATACATGGTTCTTTTGATAAAAGACACATTTACAAGCTTCCCTGACATACAACTGAGGGAGAAGTCAAATCACAACTCCCTAAGGCATTCCAGAAACATCCAATTAAAGAAGGAAATTAAGATGCAAGTACAGCCATTGTCACCTGAGTTGAAGATTACGTTATGTGAAACTTGATAAAACATTCAGCAATTTAAATTAGTTCACTTTCAGATTCAGATCAGTTTTGGATATAACCACGTAACATGATTTGCTCCCAACAAAAGCATCTAAGCTTCCCAATTCACTATGATAATTCACTATATTATATTTCAGAGAATAGTGTCATACATTCAATGTGAATTTACAGTCATTGGCAAACAGAAGCCTTTTCTGCCAATTCTTTTTCTTTGCCACCAGTTCTATAATAAATAATCATTTAAAAGGCATATTTTGCAATCAGTTGACCTATAATATTCATTTATGCCACTGCATGGTGGTAGTACGAGGACTTTTAAGAAACTGCAAATTTAAATATATAGTTTGAACGTCTCCTCACAGTACTCCATATTCAGTTCATCACCTTAGAGCAGGAACCATTTAATAAAACATTCTGCTTCGAGGCATGACCCATAATCCATCTGTAAAACAGAAAGCCTGCTAAGTTTTACATCAGCAGAGCAACAGAATCAAATTAAACTCTCTACGGTTAACTTGAGTTAATGAATTTATCAAGCCAGAACTTTAGAGTGAGTCTCATTAAAACACTTGACTCATCATCAGCCAACAGATTGTATCTCACTGTCTCCTTGGTCTTACACTCATTCCCTATGACCTCTCTCCACCTCTCTCTCCTTGTTTCACCTTCTTTCCTTTTCAACTTCCCCTTCCTCTGCTTTTGTTTTCTGTCTCTTTCCCTTCTCTGCATTTCCCTCTCTCTCTATGCTTTCCACCCCCACCCCTTTTTTGTACTCTCCTCCTTCCCACTTTCCTTTTGCCTCTTCTCTTAGCCCATCTTTTTCTTTCTTCACCCTGACATACTTTCCATTTTTCCCACCAACTTCATCTTTTCCAAAAAGTGCCATAAATCACAAGATGTTTGTTGGTTTTAGCCTTGGTATGTATAGTTATTCGCCTGTTCAATGAATTTCTGATAACCCTCCTCCTCCCCTCTCTCTCCAGGTGGGATCCACTCTCCAGGTTTTGAGGCAGGTGACACTTGAGCTGTCAGTCTCGATGAATGCAGACGGTCTTTTTTACCTGGTGTCGCATTTTCTGCTGCTCAATTCAAACTCTGCTGCTGCGACTACTACAGGCGCGCACGCCACCCCGCCCTCAGCCTGGTGAGCGCTATTTCCTCCATCAGATCAATACCAGAGGTGTTATTGGGTTCAAGACCAATACCTGCACTGCTAATTCAATTTATTCTACTGAAAATGAAGAAGACCAGGCAGGGCAGCCAGTGACAGGAAACACTTTACAGACAGAGGGAAGAATGGGATTCCATTAAATGTCAGCAGATTCTGGATGCAGATGTTCTGCAGTCAGTCAAGGAAGTGAGTGAAAGAGGCTGGCTTCTACACACGACAGTGATCCAAAACAGATCTTAAAGAATTCACATATCCTGGATCCTAGCAGAACAGACTAAAAATATTCCCAAAAGTGATCTGCAGGAGGAGTGGCTGAAAGATCAGTTCCCAACCAAAATATGTCTAACATAGAGTAGCTCTGACTAGAACATGAGAAATATACTTTTCTCTGTACGTCTAATAAATTATAGGTAGAGACAATCACAAAGAAGGATGGACTAAAACGGAGTAGAGAAGAATCAAGTAAATGATACCAGAACCCAAGTAGGAAAGATTAGACAAGAAGTTCTGATAAGAGAGAACCATATGTAGAAGGTAAAAGGTGATATGTAAAGTTTCCTGTTGTGCAGAAGGACTTTGAGCGTCTGATCCAGAGCAGCGGGGTCCTCGTGGTTCTGTCCCAGGCCTGGATCGAGGAGCTCTACCATCAGGAGCTTGAGCGCAACCTGCTGGCCGAGGCTGGGTACTGGGGCTCCCCAGAGGACCACACACTGCCGCTCATCAACATGCTCACAGGTACACACACACACACTTAAACCTAATATAATCCAAATGTAAGCCTATTCTCATTGGACTAGAGTCACTTGGAAACCTCATGCGACCCATTTTTTGGGGGACACTGTCACCTTATATGTTTCACTTTTCTGACTCTGACACTGTTTTGAGCTGTTGTCATTGCTATGTCCTTAATTTCCTTCTTGTCCTTTTACCTGTTCTCATTTTCTCACTCTTCCTCTGTTCCGCCTCCTCCCTCCCTCCTTCAGATATCGATCAGTCTGGGCAGCAGCGCGATTGGCGTAAGTCAGCTGGACTTCAGCGCCAAGGCCCAACCAATCACCACTCACCAGACAAGACTGGGGAGCGCACTGGTGATGGCAGGTCATGTAGCTCATTATCATAAAACTGCTCCAAAACCTCAGAACATGATGGATGGATCGGTTCGCCCATTTACTCCAGAATTATTCATTAGTTCCATATCACCGCAATAAATCCATGATTATTTTGGCAATTGCAGTTTGAATAACAACGAGCAGAGGGAGCTTGCCTCAGAGCCCTAAATAAGCCCATCTCAACCTCCCACGAAGGTCTACTCACCTGGGTCAGTGCTGCTGGAACGTTGCTGCTCCACCCAGTTCACTCAAAGCGTACATCCCAGAGCAGTCCTGTACGGTCAGGTGTTCCAAACTTTTTTTTGGTGCTGCCTTGAAAAAGGACAATAGATTTATACTACCATAACAGATGAATAGACAAATATTATGGTCTTTATATCCTCTACTGCATTGTAGAACCGCACAGGAACATGGTGTAACTGTCATATCACAGAAAATCTACTCTCAAGTTCTTTCACTGAACCCTGCACTGACTGGATGTTAGAGATCAGGACCATGTCGTAAGGACCCTTGTTCTTCTTTGTTTCAAGATAGTTCTTACTACCCGGGGCCCTTTGGGCTTTGTCCTGCTGCAGAATTTGGACTAATCAGACGCCTCCTGATGGTACTAACAGATGGATAAAAATCATGACATCAAAAAGTACTCTAAAACTTCTCCCTAGTATTTTAAAGTGAAATATAATTCAAAACTTTTGGAGGATCAAGTAATAAACTGAAATAACAACATGTTATTCAGACTATAGTTTGAGATAAATTGAGGTAAATTGAGCTAAACCTATTTATCGTGATTGGGCCAAAATAATCAAAACCAAAGCAAAGAGTTCTATATATAAATAGATTCAAACCTGCTAGCATGCATAATAACAATCTGATGGTAAAACTTTATCTAAACTTATTCAAACTTTAGGTTCATTCACTCTACATCCATAGGTTGATTTGTGTCAGTTTGATAAAATGAATAATAGCCCCAGAAATTTGTTGAAGAAGAGAATGTCTCAAAAATTTGAAAGATTTCAAAGAGATATTTGTGAAAGTGAGAGGTGATTCATTTGAAGTAGATTTAGCTTGAACATTTTTCCCGATTTATCTACTGCACTTGACACGAATCAAAATGATCAAGTTATGTTCGATTGCCCATCCAAACAAATCATCACTTGTCACACAAATGTTAATTGATCATATATATTTTAAAAATTATTATTGTTAGGCCACTGTCTCTGACTTGGTTTAGCTGCACCAAGAAAAGAACTGCAGAGAAAGAAGTGAGGCGAAGAAAACATACAGGTGGAGAAAAGGAAAAAGAACTGAGAGGGAGAGAGAGAGAGATGGACAATGAGTCAGAGACCACCATACTCCTCCTGCATCACCCTGAAGGAAAAAAGGATTGGTCAGGGATTGCCATGGTAACTTGCTGAGTTACCCCTTAGATTATGTTATGCTCTTTGTGTGTGCGTGGTGTGTAAAAGGAAGACAACATTACTGTCTTGCTTGAGCATCACGTTACAGCCACTTGCTTTGTTGATAAGGTCTTAATAACTGTCAAGAGTGAAAAATGAGTATCAGAGCTGTTAGGAACGCAGCTGATATTATGTTTTCTGGAATTAAAGAAGCCTAGTGAAGTGCTTTTTAAGACTCCTTCCAGTGATGGCTATCAGAGTGATCAAGGGGTCTACTTTGGCCTAAAAATGATTTCCGCGTGTGTTTTTATTTTATTTCATTTTTCAGAGCTGTGTTCACGCTCATCCTCACCGAGTCTGAAGAACCTGACTGGCACGTCGACGCTGCTTGACGGGTTGCGATGGCGTGGGCAGCTCCAAGGGCCTGGGCCTTCATCCTGGGAGCAGAGGGGTTAAAGAGCAGAGCCAGAGGGAGAGAGAGACACCATCTGTCTGAGTTTGAATGCAGGCTTACGCAGTTGCAGCGCTTCAGCTGTGCCTGTGGGTGAGACGGTGTCTGTATTAATAAGAAAAGTGAGATACATCACTCACCCCAGCAGGGAATTCCCCCGCCTCCTTCCCTCCAACGTAGGAGAGGTCAGACATAAGGTTCAGATACTAGAAATCAGCCCTGGAGCTGGAACAGATTCAAGTCTAGACTGTGTTAGAGGCATGTGCACCCCCACACACTTGTGGTTTACACACACACATTGGTTTATTAGACCTCTTAGAATTGCAGGTTGTTGTGGCAACATTCCTCCTCACTGTCCAGTTACAGCTTATAAACGTTTCTCAAACCCATCCATAACCACTACTCCATCACTAAGGATTGTCACTCCATCTAACACTCACAGTACCTTGACACTTTCTTCATCCATCTTTATTGAATTATGTAACATGCTACTGCCCCGTAATTGCATGTTCCCTACATCCTTGGCAGCCATGCTTCCAGTTAGTGGAAGAATGAGAGGTCATCACCACTGCTGTCATTGTTCACTTCAATTTGACACTTAACTGGGTTGAGATGACCCTTTATATGGAGCCCTGTCCACATGAGTGCACAATGGAGGGAGAGTTAAGAGTGCTGTCAATTGTAGAGGAAGCGCGGTGGAATTTACTTGACCTCATGTGATTCCCATCCAACTTCAACCTGAGCAGAGGCCTAATTAGCCAAAGTGATTGGAAAACACCTGTAAGGATGTACACAGTTTTTTAATTATCATTAAATAACATGTTTGGGAAGCTTAACTCCTGCAGTAAAATACACTAAGAATCACACAAGTAAAGTGCAAATGTCAGCAGTGCTGGGCTTTGATGTTCGAAACTCCTAAAGCTCATCCTCCCACCTGACTGGAAGGACGCCTTTAACTTGTTATTCTGCTTAAATTAACCAGAATAATTAATTGTAAATAAATAGTACAGTGCCTTTTTCCTTGTTTGTAAATGTACACAAAATGTTAAGAGTTCTCTCTAAATATTTATTATGATATGAAAAATAATAGAGGACATGTCATGGACTTTTTCTTGTTAGGGGAGCCACTGGCAGCTATCTGTGGCTAGAAACAAAATTTAGGTAACTAAGGAATTAAAAAATGTGATTAGTATTGGGTATTTCAGGCGGCTGATTTTGCTTATACAATCAACTGGGCTGATTGACGGCAACTGACATTATGGCTGCCTGCTGTCAGCTTGTGAGGCATATAAATGGTACTGGTCTGCCCTGCCTTTGAAAAAATAAAAAGTATAAATGTATTATATATGCTATATCTGTGGTTGTGGCAGTATACAGACTTGTTTTGCTGAGCATTGATGTTTTTTCCGCCTCACCTGCCTCACATTAATCTAATTTCTAACACTTTCACCAGTGGCAGCTGCCTAGCAACACCCCTGAGCCTGTCAGATATCTAGCAGTTTCACAGGAGTAAGTTAATAGGTTTCATACAACCAACTGTGGATTTTGTAGCGATATCAGGGAAATTAGCTTTATTATCAACCCATTTCATATGTATCGCTAATACATTGGCATAACTGAACTAATAACCGAGGATAAAATCTGGATTGAAATTATACTATTGGTACACTAATGAATATGAATGAGCACATGGTGCAAACTCTCAACTGTGGAGAGAGCACAAAATGTGGGCAGGGATTATACGATTTTTACTGTCAGTTAAAATGTTAATACACCCAAAAGAGTAGAGAGCCCAGACAGTGTAATGACAATAAATCTGTCATCTCAGTAGAGCCAAAGTTTGGATAAGAGTCAGGAGAAGTTAAATTCTTTCTCGTGGTCGGGATGATGTATTTAGGATGGGAGAATAATGAAACTCAATGGCATGTCCTACTATGTGCATGTGTGTGGCTGTGTGGCTGCTAACTGTGCCAGCTTAGCCCAGATGGCTGCAGCCCCCATGTGCAGGAAGAGAAGGAGGAGAGGGAGCTGGGAGACGGGAGACGCCATCACACAAGGTGTACTAAGAGCACCTAACCTCGCTTCTTTTTTTTTGAGTGGTAAAGATGAGTTGATCTTTGCAAGACTAAGACACAACAACACAATTTAAAAAAACAAAAGAGATAACCAAACTTTGTCTTTAAAAATAAAAGCTCAAAGAAAAAGAGAAGAAGATTTTTTTCTAATTATAGCCTGTTAAAAAGAGAATTTTGGAAGATTGCATCTTTTTATTCAAAAAGGTTAATATGTACTATCAGTGCTTTTTATGATCTAGAAAAGGTTAAAAGAAATGGACCTTAGTGACATCTAGACATTTGTGGGAAACTGCTATCACGTCGTCTCCTCATTTATCTTTTACAGTGCCCATGTTTGAGAAGGCAAGGACAGGTTTAAGATCAGACTCACAAATTACAAGCTCAAGAGCTTTTTAAACTGACTCTTCATGCAGTGGTATACACTATATACATTTTATTGTGAGTTAGTGAATGTTTGCTATTTTGTTCTTATTGACCTTTAAACACCCGTTGTCGTGTTACTGTGTTTGTGTGTGTGTGTGTGTCCAGTGAAGCAGCGCGTCGAGCAGCGTTGAGAGCAGATCGGACGTCCTCTGGGAGTTCGTCTCCACACGGCTCACGTGTTGTGTATGGACGCCATCCTGAACGTAGGACTGGAGATGGGGAGCCACAACCACGACTGCTGGCCACATGTCTTCAGGTACATACACACACACACACACACTGCAGTGTACTGAGAGAGATGTACTTGTCAGTTAATCTGTTTTGCATTGATTACCTAAATCTACCAGCAATGCTTTCCGCTACCCAGTTTTCGCCTAGACTAGATCTAATTTTGCTGCATACAGAAGCGTATACAAATACAAACAAAATACAAAACAAATACTTTTTTCCTTGAGTATTTGACCAGAATATATATTTAGCTGTTTGTGCATTTAGAAACTCTAGGGAAGATTGAATGTCAGTTTCCCGGGTTCTGATTTTGACAAAGCTCATGTTTTTTTCTTACTTGAAGAGACACTGTTCAAAGGCTTTTGAAGAATACAAACCCCAGAAGTCAGTGTTGGTTCTGTTCATATTCCCACAGCAATGGAAAGACTTTTCACATTTTGGCGAGTTCCATCTTTGGGACAATATTTTCTTTTGTTCAAAAACTATTAAAAACAATCTGGAAACAAAGATGCTTTTTGTCCTTCAGAAGGAGATAAAAATGTGAATACAGTATTCACATTTGCTCAAAGTTTTTCTTGAAATCTACTTTTCTGCTGCACCTCCCTCACTCCTGTTTCCTCCCCACCTCATCTCCCGCCCTGTCTTGTCCTCTACCCCCCACTCTTTTCTCCCTCTCAGGGCAGGAGCATCAGTTCACTGGAGCACACTATTTCTGCAGCTTACTTGCCCCTCACAGCCGCCATCTTTGACCACCATCACTCAGCAGAGCCAGTAGGCGGGCCAGCTGACCTGGGGCTGGAGCTGAGCTGCGAGCCCAGCTCCCCCAGGCCACGGAGCTGGGACTGAGCCAGCCGGGTCATCCAGCCTCTGTCCATCCAGGAGCTGCTGAGAGAGAGCAGCAGAGTGAGGCTTTAGGTCTGACCAGCGAGCTGCAGGCTGATGACAGGGACCAGCGTCAAGGTTGTGTACGCTGTCAACATACAGCGACAGGTAGGCAGAGATACCACACTCAATAAGTATCATAATAGTATCATATATTTAGTTAGAATGGTAACTTATTTTAGCCATGGTCTGGCAAATGTGCACTTTTTTCTATTATAAACTTGCATTAACAGTCCATATTGCAGTGTTGATAAAAAAAAAAAGATTTCTTTTGTATAATACGAATATGTGTTTTCAAATGTGTAGAAATATCTTCTGTTTTATTGTAGGGACCAATAATTCGGCAAAATGTTGCCTCATAGACCAGTGCTGAAACAATTTATAGATTCATCAGAAGACTGACAAACCATTTAAGTAATTCATTGAGCAAAAATACAAAACCTTTGCTGGTAAAACTTTTCAAATATCAGAAATATGAGATATTTTCTGATATGTAAATGACATCTATGGATTTTGGATCATCGGAGAAACAAACAATTAATGGATGTGCCATCTTGAGATCTGAGAAATTTTGCCATTTGTTAAACTTCTTGACATTGACCAAATCAGTTTTTGGGGAAAATAACTGGTAGATTAACTGCAGTGAAAATAATGCATGCAGATCTGTTGCAGACATTATATTCACTTTGATGGTTTTGACAGGAATTTTAGGAAGCAATTCTTGTTGCTGGCCTGTTTTCTTTCATAAGAGCAAATAGGGAGAGAACTGTGGTTCATCATCAGACACAAATTTAGCAGAGGTGAGACAACGCACAAACCAGGTGATAGATTTAGGTCATTTAACTTTAGACGCCAAACGCTTATGATTTTTAAATTTAAAATAATGACCGCTACCTGTTCGTGTAGATACAGTTTAACCATGTTGCAGGCTAACAAAATGTCTGCTATTTTTGTTATCATTGTTAAAGAGTAGCCAGCATGGTGGTGACTCTTAATTAATTTATCTGCCGTATCTCTATTCCACTGACAGTTGGTGATCAGCAGTGAGAAATGCTGGAGGTCCACAACACTGTGATTCTTTATATTGCGCCGCAAGATGGCAGCAGTGGTCAATCACCAGAGTCTGATGTTTTTCTACAAAATACACACAAACTCAGTGCTTAGTGTTGTTTTAACTTATATAGACTAAATGTCATTGTTAGACAAAACCATTTTTACTTATATGAAAATTATTAGTTATATTGTGTACTAGTTAGGACTAACTTGGTTTTAAGATCCCAAGAGTGAGGCCATATTTGTTAAGCAAGGACACTGTTGGGAGGTTTGTCAGGTCACTGTTACTTCTTCAAATGACTGTTTTCTGTTTAAATTTACAATTAGGTTGATTTGATTATGGTAGTGGTCCTCACAAGTATGGAGATACAAATTGATGTGTGTGTGTGTGTGTCTGTGCGTGCCAACTGCTCTGCGCCTATCAAAGTTTATTCCCTGGCTCATCCAGCACACACAAACACACACAAACACACACACACACACACACTGCTGCAGTAAATATGGAGTACGTGTGTGTTTATTCCAAGGATCATCTCTTACGTAACCCGTTATCTAGGCTGCTTTTAGGAGGGAATAAAAAAAAATGTTCCCTCTGATCTTTTGCAACAGATGGACTGAACACATTTACAAGCTGAAAGTGGTGCCAGAACATAGTAAATACCCCTCTGCACAGGGCTGTCCCAAAAAACAAAACAAAACAAACAAACAACGCCCATCAAAAAAACAAAACTGTATATCTATATCTATATCTATCTATCTATCTATCTATCTCTGTATATATATAGTGTAGATATTCACATGCATGTCACAAAACTCTTTCTGTGTGCGTGTGTGTATGTGTTGTTCCAGGTTGTTTGAAGAAGCAGCCACTAAACTGAACCTGGTCGGTCTGGTTGGTTTCCTGCAGCAGCTGAGGAAAGCTTCTCAGTCTCAGCTGTTTGACTCGGTTACTGAGACTGGTGACTATTCACTGGCAATGCCAGGTAACACACACGCACACACAGACACACACACACACAACACTTAAATCTAATATAATCCAAATACAAGCCTAATCTCAATTGGACTAGAGTCACCTGGAACCACTGTGTGTGGGACACTTTCATATGATGAACAATTATTTCACTCACTGTTTTTCTTCATTACCTCAAGGAATACTCACATCTCTCAACTCCTAAGTATATCTTAAAGCTTCACCAGTAACCTTAAAGTCTCAAAGATGTACATTTAAATATATTGAGTGGTGTTGAATCAGCTCATCGTATTTTACATACACACTAAAGTGACCATAATTCTTCGATTAAACTTAAACCATCGGTAAACTTCAGTTTGTGCCTAGAGGTGAGAAAGGCTTATTTTGGTAAAGCTTCTTCATCTACTCTTTTCAGGCCATTTAGTCTTCCTGATTCCACACAAGATGCAAAAAACTCTCACAGGATAACTGATCATGACAACACATTTAAGAAATTAATTTTAGATTAGATCATTTGATTAAGTCTCTTTGTCCCTCTGTGTATCTGTAGGAGAGGCCAAGTTCGATTCTGAGCTTTCAGCGCCTCCATCTCTCTTCCGCTTGGGCGAGGCCATGCCATGGATCGTGAGGAACAAGAACCACCTCTGCTCCATGCGATGAGGGCCTGAGGGCAAGCCACACCAGGAGGTAGGCAACTTTAAAAACAAAATGGTTGCCGCATCTTTTAACGGTCCATCATTGGTATATTAAACTATGTGTATATGATAAAATTACGGACAGCTTTATTCCTGCTTCTATATTGTTTTCTAAATGTTTCTATCACATTTAGATTTGGTTCATAAATTAAAAACAGTATCTAGCAGTCACTTTCTGTTTGTACTATCGTGTGGAAATAACTTGTCCAGTTGTTTGCATGCAACAAAAGAATTTGCTTTGACAGTCCTGCACTTGCATAGAAAGCAATTCTGTTTACCTAATGTTTATACAAATCTAAGTCCAAATGAAGTTAAGAATCCTCCGTAACACAGCCAGGTGTTGCTTTCTCCTTTCTAGTGAATTGCTCTTCATTTTGCGCAGTGGTTATATTTACAGGAGCAACAGCTGATCTGTTTGATGAAGTACTAATTACTGTTGTTCACAATTTTCATTAATTTTGGAGAGATCACTTGAAAAGAAAAATACATAGTGTCACATAACATACCAAAATACTGTAGATGTGAAAGATACAACATAATCTGCACTTTTTAATGAACACATATGCATAAATAGGATGTAAAATAAATGTCCAATAAGTAAAGAATATTATTAACGCTCACTGCAAACTCAGTAAAAGTTCTACTCATGTTGCATGCTCACAAAGAGCGCCACGTGATCCCAGAAGGCCGCTTTCCTTCATCCACGATACCCTAACGAGGTGCTGACGAGCTGGGCGGAGCTCTCACTTCCACTTTAACGAGGCACTGTCTAGCCCTTTGAACACATCATGTAGCTGGAGCCTGTGATCGTGACGTATAGGACCAGGTAAGTCAAATCTCAGCAGGGAAATTTGATTTTAAGTGTCACTTTTTTAGCAGCACTACATGACTTGCACCTTTATTTCTTGCCGATAGTTTTGAAGATGTTTCTCTGCTTGCCTCCTGCAGGTGATCACATCAATAGGCGAGCTGGTGGATGTGTTCTCCTCAAATCCCAACATGGAGCCCTGTTCAGCGCCTGAGGACTGCTGTCCACGCAGCAAGACCTACACTAAAGACTACCTGGTGGAGAATACTCCATGGGTACGCTCTGACACTGAGACAATAACACTTTATCTTTAAATCTTACTTAGTTCTGAAAAAGGCTGCTTTTAAATGTAACCCAGAAAAACATTTGGCAGTAAACAACAATTAGCTGGGATTTGACCTTTCTGACATAATTCTTCCTCCCATTCCTCTTCCTCTCCCTTCCCATCCTCCTCCATTCGACCTCCCTACATTCTCTCCTAGGAAGTCCCAGGCTCCAGTGCTTGATGTCTTTGAGGCTTTCATCAACACTGACAACATCCAGGTTTTTGCCAATGTTGCCACTGACTACATCATGTGCCTCATGTCGGCCAAAGGTTTAGGTTTGTCTCGTACCAGTGACTTTCTTTTACAAGCCTGTAGGGATTTCATGACGCGTGTGTGTGTGTGTATGTGTGGAATGCACATATTTTCATCTCATACAAAGATTTCAGCAGAATTGTACATCTCAAATTACAGCTTAATATCTACAATGAAATACTGGTAGCAAATAAGCACAAATTAAACTTTTTTTTCCACATTTAATTAAACTTACTAGATTTACTTAGATTGTTTGTTACTTTGCAGTGTTTTGTATCTGAATATGATTTTTAAAGCGCACTGTCTGTCTGTGTGTAGGGAGGTGGACTATATGAGATCGAGATCGTGTCCACGTGTCAGTCACAGCTCCACTGACCTCTGCCTGCCCGGGCCTTGACTACCTCCGCAAATGTTCGCAGGTATGAACTCTGCTCACACTCGTATCGAATGAGGTGTTACAGATTAAGACTTTAAACGTAAAAATTAGTAGATGATGTTTCTTTGATATTGCACTAGAGAATTACAATTGATTACAATTTCAACAGTTCCAATAAGCGACAGAATAACACTTGCATTTGACTGACAGCTGCTTGCTAAGATCTACAAGATGCCTTCCAAGCCAGTGTTCTTAGCACGGCTCGCCAGCTCATGTTAATGAGATCGCAGGGAGTCACTTTATCAGCGTAGGATTTGGATGGACTGTGTCCTCCAGGAGTTTGATGATGACACAGGTAAAGATGTCTTTTTTCTTATCTTCCTCCTCCTCCTTTTCCTTCCTCCATAATCCATATCACTTCTTACAGTTTTCCTTTTAGTCCTTAGATCCCCTTTACTCTTCTATAACCCAGCTTTGCTACATTCTCCTGCAGGTCTGATCCAGGTCTGATTTTGCTATTGAGTAGCTCACAGCAGCAGTGTCAAACTGTCCCCAGCACTAACCCCTCAACCTGAGCTGCTTCCTTCACTCTGCTCAGAGAAGTCACCAGTACCAGGTAACACATAGACACACAAAGACATCTATATTCAGCAATATAGGCCAACCAAGTGTATAGGAAACAGAGCAGGACGGTGATCTTAAACATAAAGAAAAAGTAATCAAGAATTTTTGGGGAATTTTCTTGAATTGCCAGATTAGCTTTCACATAACCTTTTGCACCTCACCTGCTGAAGACCAGACTGAGGGATAAGGCCTCAAGCAAGCTGGAGACTCTTTGAGGCTTTGCAGAGGCTTTGGTTTAACAAGCAATGTACTTACACTCGTGGTCAGTGGACTAACACCAAAAATCTGGCCTGGCTAAATTTACTTGGTAGTGTTGCCAAAACATGGGGTACAAGAAAAGTGTTGCAGAAGCTGTAAACATAACTCAAAGGAATTAGTACAGTTAGTGGGCTGACAACAGCTCTGCACCAAGCTGCTTTTATCAAACACTTTGCTGTCATTAACCTTGTCACTGTTTTACTCACTGCAGCCCAACAGCAACTCTCCTCTCTCTCTGCTGCTTGACGATTTCACTGTGCTACTCTTAAAACAACAACATAAAACAAGCAGCAGTGATTTGCTGGATGAGGGTCTGCTCTGCAAATTTTCTAGGTTAAAATTAGCCAGATTAAACGCTATATGCAAAGAGGTACAATTTATGACTATAAGCAAATGAGTCTGGCTACATTCCACAAGACACAAATAAGAATCGGGAATTTCAATGTGAGCGCACTAGCAACTCCATCTCTCCACCCAGGTCCTGGGTTTGCCATCTTCCGTCATCCAGCTGCTGCTTCCTGTGATGTCACTGTGGCTGGAAGCAGAGCTACGCATCACCCACGCTGGGATGTGGTACAGAACTTAAACACGCCATTGGCCTGTCGTGGTGAGCTGGTGGTGGAGCACGCCAACAGTTTCACACCTGTGGTGGGAGACAGCCTGTGTGTGTGTGTCGTGTGTGTAAAATGAGATGTGGGTTTTGGGTGTAATAGAAAAAGTAACTGTTTCAGAACATCTCTTTCCATTTATGCAGAACAAATCAGCAGGGTTTTAGTGTCTTACTCGATGGCTCTGTGGCTACTTGGGAGTTTGTGAGACAGAGAGAAGGTTTCTGATAGTTTAAGCTCCATCACTCACACCATTTCCTTAAGTTTCATGACTTCAGGGATTTAGTGCCTGTGTTTTTCCTTCTCGATCGCCTTTAATGGAGGATCAAGAAGCTACAAGGCTCTCGACGGCTGAGTATGCTGGAAAGTTCAGTCTCCTTGAAATACTAAAAGTTAGACAGACATTGCTTCACATCAAAACAACATCTACTTGATCAGGGACAAAAAACAAAATCTGCCTCTAACTGGCCTACTAGACAAGCAATTGAAATGGAATAAGTAGTGTTTGCGTGTGCCAGTTGAAACCTTCAGCTTGTTTAAAAAAAAAAAAAAAAACATGGTAAATGTAGCAGACTGCTTCATGCAGGGTTGTTGTAAATCATTTTCATGAGACAAAAAATGAAAGGTGGTGAGGTGAAGAGAGGAGAGAAAGAAGGAAGAAAAGAAGGTGGGATGTACATCTACTAAAATTTGAGAGGTGGGGATTGTTCCGAAGATTAACCTTAGAACATGCATTGCGATAAAATATCCTGAGCCTGGTGCAATTGTCTCATGTGATGAGTTGTTTTGTTTTCCTGTGTACGGCGTGAAGTGGAGTTGACTGATTCTGTTGTTCCACTGTCCTCCCTTTAATAAATTAAATTGCGGCCCACTCCACCTCTCCCATGCGTGTCACGGGCTGTGTCATGTTGTCGTCTGTGGTGTGTCCTCTCAGACATTGGTTACGTAGTCTCTGATAAACCTGATGCTGAAGGACTGCTCAAGCTGCTGGTGGCCTGCGTGTCCGAACCTGCAGAGACCATTCCAGGGAAGGCTGCTCCCTGCATCAGGTGACGCACAACTCCTTGTTTTTGGGAGTTACTATTATTACATCTGAAAAATAATCAGGAATAATTGCAATTTAAAATTGCAATTGAAGACACAGGAAACAGGTAGTTAACTAATATATGAGTTGAGCCAAGAAGTCCAGAATTTTGGAGGGTATTTTCAAAGTAGAACGTCCTCTGTCTTAAAGAATGAGGGGCTGACGCTTTTCAATACCATTATCTATATTTGTTTTACTGTCAGCAATTCTCAAGAAAAAGAGCAGCAAAGCCAATAAATAAATTGATCCAGGTAACAGTCACTGTCTGAGTATACAAAGCGTATTATAGCTAATTCTCCAAAACTATTAATTGATCATTAAGACATGCATGTTGTTGCTGTTCCTTCAGTACCAATGAATACATAGCCACATATAAACCATCCTACTGCAGAAAAATACTGCTACAAAAAAAATGTGTTCTTATTGAGTAGTATTGTAGTGCTACAAATAACAGTAGCCAGCTATTTTATTAGAAATTATTGAAAGTTGTTAAGATTTACATCTTCACCAGGAACTAATGGGCTTAGGAACTGAGAGCCACAGACAGGACCCGAAAGTCAAAAGACTGAGATGCAGATCAGCCTATTGGTTTCTAGTCAAGCTTATGGATTTGTTAATTATAAAAAGTAAAGAATCGTACCATACTTATCCTTTTTATAAAGCTGTAGTAGGCTTTTTGTGTGACACTAGAAGATTCTTTTTCCTGGCTAATTTAACTATTGTTTTCGTCTCCAGATATGTGTTGGTGACAGCTGGTCCAGGTGTTCACAGAGGGAGATGTGGAGGGTTGGCCTGCTGTGCTTTGCAGGATGCTTTCTGCTACGTTAGAGCCTGTCAAGGTAAACACATATGAATTGCAGTGGTGTATAGAGATCTAATGGCGTGCCTATGTCTCTCATGTCAGCAGACACATGCTGTAAGGCAAATAGGCAGGATCACTATGCAGATAAGAAAATGAACAACATTCATATATAGAAACTCTCACACACACACACACACTGTCAGAGTCAACAGGCCAGTCCACTGTAGTGAGTAATAATCCATCCCTAATCAAAGCTGCTGGCTGGGACAGAAGTAATTCAAAAGCCTTTGCTGTTAATACCGTCAACATGCTGACACTCCACGTTAAGCTTGATAACCCCAGTTAACCTCACACACACAAACACACACCGACAGAGGCCTGCAGTTGTGAGCAACAACTGTTTGTCTCCTCACTGTGTCAGGGTTTTACTCTCGTTCATCTCTCCTCTCTCTATTAAAGTGATTAAACTGGGAGGAGAAAGAACAATGGCGCCGTGGAATCCTTGTCTGACGACTACAGCTCGATATCTTTTGCCACGTTATCTGAGTTTTGTCAACAACCAAATCAGTTTTTTCCATTTCAGGGACATACTTTTTTCAGGTGGGAAGTCAAAGTCCTCAGATGATAAAAGCCAAAACTCAAACAGCAAAACAATATTTAGCCTAGATAACACACACAGGGAAATTAGCAGAATTATTGACCAGACATTTGATACCAACTTTGTTTTTAATACTGTCTGTGACATTTGTAAATTCAGTAAAAGACACACACACACACACACACACACACACACACACACACACACACACACAGGCTGGTTGATGGTGGATAATCATCATTAGCTGAGCTGTGGTTAAAGACTTGCTGAGTGTTTGAGACAATTCCCCAGCCTGCTTAGCTTTATGAAAAACGAGTGTTAATTTGTTGATGATGGTACCTGATGCGTGGACGTGGCGTTTTAGTACCATGGTAGATCAGATTTAGAGCGTACAGCCTCAGCTGGAATCCAACCCCTGCTGTTCTATTTCAGCTACAGGCTGAACAGTTACAACAACTCCTAACCTTGTGTGTGTGTGTGTGTGTGTGTGTTCAGTAGAGGTGACATCGCCAGGCATTTTATTAGTGGATGCTGTGTGTTCTGCAGTTCTGCGGCAGTTGCCTGACAGACTGCAGCTAAGCAGCTTTACAGCTTAGAGCCACATGTGTGTGTATATGTGTGTGTGTGTGTGTTTTTGTGTGTGTGAGCGATGACGATGAGGATCTTATCGCCATTGACAGAATTTCTTTGCTTGGTTTTAGAAAATATGACTTTAGGGTTTGTAACACACCAAATGAGTTGTGGCTATTTGCTGGAAACAGATGAAATGTGACGTCCTTTGCTTTAGTTTTTTGTTCTTGGTGAAGCAGCTTTTGGTTGGTTGACTTTATCTTACAGAGGAATAACTGAGTCATGATTTAAAAAACCTTGATCTACACTCTTGTGTTTATCTCCACAATGTATCAGGAGTTTTAGGGCTTAAAACATGCATTTCAATTTAATATGTAAAATCTCAACATGTAGCTTAACATGCTCTCAGCCACATTAACAGACATGCTGTAATTTTGTTTATGTAACAGCTTTTGTGACTGTGCTGCATGTTGGGGCTAACAGTATTGTTTTATGTGGCACATCATATTTACCTAGGTCTTATGGTCGTTTATATAAGAGCTCCTGTTATAGCATGTTACAGCTGCAGTTAGATATTAAACAGTAACAATTCAGTTTCCTGCCTTACTGCTATTGGATGACTTATTTTTGATGGATTTCTGAACTTCAGGGTCAGGATGTCATGTGGAGTCCTTAGAGAAAATCATGTAAATATTCATTTCTTTGAGTGATTATTTAAATGTATGAATGATTTATTATTAGTATTGGCATTTCTTTTCATCCATTGGAGGTTCCTTAATTAAAATAGAATATAAACATTTACAAATGTTAAATTTGTCATGTCAGCATGATTCATTTCTTATTGCTGGGGTTTGAAGAATTGAGTCCTGGCTCAGAGGAGGATGAGGGAACCGCATTTAGCTGATTGTGTGGCCTCTTCTTTGTATAGACTCGCATTCATGCAATTGAACACAAACCAACAAACATAACCACAGTCCTATCTTTTGTCAGTGTGTTTTTTGCCCCACAAGTTCTACATGTGCAGTATCATATCATAGTTATTTTTTCAAGAATATCTAGAATTGCTGTGGTGCTGAACTGCTGATGGAATCACAATACGTAAATACAGTATAGACAAGTGCCTTTAAATTTGCCAGAGAAAAAATATTTTCTAAAATGCCTGGGTGTAAAAGAAAAAAAACTCATCCAAGAGAATATATAGTGTTTGTAGGACACTGGCAGTACTTGACGTACAGCCAGTGCATATACATCAGTCAGCTTACAGTATGTAGATGTTAGTCAGTAACATGTAGCTCATGCTTTCAGACACATTAACACATGACCTTTGACTGGGTTTATAGAAAAGCTGGTTTTATTTATAAGCAATACATTCAGGTCACATTCTTTATTTCCATATGCTGTATATCCTATATTAAACTATAATACTCAGAATTTATCAGGAAGCAAAACTACCTCTTAACTACATTTTTTCATCTGTCAGCCATAGTTTAGAGCTGGATTCACCAGCTTTCACCACATCAATGAAGACTATATTGTAGAAAATGATGAACATATGATGAAAACAGGGGTTTGCTTCATGCTTAAAGTTTGTGTTTAATGTGCATTGAAAGTGAGAGTGTATGGGTGACTTTTTTTTTTTTACTTTGTAGATTCATAAAAGGTATCTTTGGGCATGGTCCTCACCCACTTGTCCCATTTAACCAATTAAGACGGAATCTACTAAATTAATGTATTAAAATCAAACAGATGAACCCTCTTCTTCTGTTGAGCTGCAAACTGATATGCTGTGTTGGACAACTTAAAATTGATTGCAACTGGTTCCTAGGTTTTTTTTTATTTTGATACATTTCGATCTCAACATCTCTTTCTCTCTCTTTCTGTGTCTCTGTAGAACCTGTTAGCGTGTTTTCATAGTGGGTCAGACAGTTTTTCTGGAGATGCTTGTGAGGTGAAGGTGGCAGCTCCGTCTCATTCACCCTCAGCCGAGGCAGAGTACTGGAGAATCAAAGCTATGGCTCAGCAGGTCAGTATGACTTGAACACTGTATGATAACTATGACATGAACATCCTGTTCAAAATGTAAATGGTGTTCTAAATGTATAACTAAGACTACAATAAGCAAAAATTACCTGTGTCCCAGGTCTTTATGTTGGACACCCAGTGCTCTCCAAAGACACCCAACAACAAGGACGGTTTTGAGCACGCTCAGTCCTGTGTTCTCATCATCGAGCTGCCGTCTGACCAGCAGTCCAATGGTCACACTCAGAAAAGGTGGACAACACGCGCACACACACACACACACACACACACACACACACACACACACACACACACACACACACAGAGGCATGGTTTGCTCTATGCGTGATGGTACTTAACTGTCATGCGTTTATCATCTAACCTCAAACCCAAACTAAAACTACACTTCCCCCTGCTCCTGACTCCAAAATAAATTTTTATTTAAAAAAATTTATTAAAAAATTATAAAATTTTTCCTGTCAATACAAGCTCAAGAGTGATAAAAACAACAACCAAAGAATGTTTCTAATACAATGTGTTTAAAAAAACGCATTTTCAAATACTTGCAAAAATTACATGTGTTCTATTCTTTTTGCATACAAGTGTATTGCATACTTAAAAGCTAAGATTTCAGCAGTCATCACCCACCACATGTTCTGTTAGCTTTTGTGTGTTTTCCCAACATACAGTGAGGCGTGGTCCATTTTCTATATTCTGTGGCGAATACAGACGTCAGTAACTTTGAAGGATAGTTTGTGTTCATATGTGCAAATTTTCAGAATTAAGAAAAAAAAAAGCTAAATCAATTTTGCAAAAACAGGACATGCAGTTTTGTCTAAAAAACATGATTGGGTCAGACATGAATCCAAATTAACTCTCACTAACTCTCTCTTCTTTCTGCTGCTGTTGTTGCAGGAAAATTGGGTAAGGCTGTTTTTTTGTGATATTTCTGTGTTTATCAGATTTAACAGTGTGAAAAATGCCCACATACAGCACTGCTCTGTGTGGGTCATACATATATCCACCAACAACTAACATATCCACCAATAGAACTGCACGTTGTAGAGAAAATATATGACATCTAATAGTAATTATTTTCTGAATTTTCATTATACCTTTAATAATATAATAATATAACTGTACTAAACTTCTGACACAACACAGCCCTTTGTAATGTGTCAACAATGCAAATTCATTTCACTCTAACCATACAAATGTAATATATTGTGATGCACTGTGCAGCTCTAGCCACATATTGTACCTGCATGTTGTGCAGTGTAACACATTATTCATTGCACATTGCGGTTTTACAGTGCTGTGTGTCACATGCAGTGTCTTGTCCATAGCATGATATATAGTATGTGTTGTGTTGAAATGTTTGAGTCCCTGTTGTTAATATGTAGGTCTGACAGTAATGGTTACGACTAAAAAGTTAATCTGTTAGGATGGTGAATATGACTTCCTCTTAGATACAAAAGAAAAACCTAATTTACTTGTGACCGTGTCATGCACAAACACAGTGGTGATTTGATGTGTGCTGAATGTGTACTGAAAGTGAGTGTTGTGCAACCATGACTGTTCATTCTTCACTAAAGCCTTTTTGTTTTTAAGTGTTTCATTGCTGCTCTCTGTAGAAACTAAATTTGACCCCTCAGTGCTGCAACAGAAAGACATTTTGAAATCTTAACCAAATTTGTTTTCTCTCAGTTTTAAAGACTTAAATTAGGGGAAGATTAGATCATCTGTGATGTTAGTTAAATTTACCACAATAGAGAAACAATTTAACTTGAGGGAAGAGATTTTTCTTATTCATTTGAAACTGAATGAATGTGATCTGACCGTCATCCTGGTTTCCTAAATCTGTAGGATCCCCTTCCGGACCATTGTGGTGAGCCTGCTGTCCCACCAGGTCCTGCTCCAAAACCTCTACGACATCCTCCTGGAGGAGTTTGTCAAGCAACCCGAAGGTCACGAAAGGGTCACACCGGTGACCTCTGACCCCAGCAGACCTACAGCAGGCTTCCTGCGCTACATCTCCATGACTAATTTAGCCATAATCCTGGATCTGCTGCTGGACTCTTACAGGTTATTCCAACAAGAAATTTGTAATTGTGCTAATTATTCCAATAAAAAAGTTATAAAGCTAAGAGTGATGGTTAATAAATATATTGATTACTTTTATATATAAGAACCAGTTGGTCTATGCCTCTACAGGACGGCACGTGACTTTGACACCCGGCCAGGTCTGAAGTACCTGCTGATGAAGGTGTCAGGAGTCTGTGGAGCGGCTAATCTTTACCGTCAGTCTGCCATGAGCTTCAACCTCTACTTCCAGGCCCTGCTGTGTGCCACACTCAGCCAAGCTGAAAGCATGACTGCACAACAGGTAGAAACCAGTCCTCAAAACATTTGTAGTTTTTATATGAATCAAGTTTAATTTTCATGTAATTTTATTTTGTGTTTTTATGAAGCGCTACTTTTAGTTTAAAGCAGCACCTGTACATTTTAATGTTCATGTTACACACAAATGTTTGTGTTGTGTAGTGAGATAACTACAGAAAATCATCACTGACTCTACTGAGTCTTTTATGTGTTGACTTTATAAGGCTATAATATGTCAAATGAGTGCATGATCTTCAGCTTAAAAAATGAGAAATACAGCTTTATGATAGTTTTCATTTTACCTTCACTAATTTAGTTATAAATTCAGTTTTTTTTATTTAATAAGCTCTGGCTTTATAACTATACTTTTGTGTTTTTGGTAGTTGTAATGAAAGAAGTTCAGAGCAGGTATTTTAAAATAAATTAATTTGTTCATCTTTTTATCAGAAAATCTGTACACCTCAGCACCTTAGGCATCCAACCCACTAAATACAAGGCAATCATTTACTAACATTTTAGCAACCACCTGGGAATGCAGTGATTACCATGTAGCTTCCACTTTGAAGGCACAACAAGTGAACAAGTCATTAGCAGTCAAAATTCTCTTTCACATTTGACCTTTTTACCATATTCAGGTGAAGAGGATCCTGTACGAGGACGATGAGGGGAGCTCTGACTCCTCTCACCCTGGATCTGCTTCCTCGGAGGATGAAGACATCTTTGAAGAGACAGCACAGGTGATTCACAAACACACAGCTTCTGTTCTGGCCTAACAATATGGTATAGGGAATAATGGTCTTATTTGTATCACTGATTGTGATAATGTAACAATGATTCAATTTATTCTCAGTTTAGAAAAAAAGCTTTGACAGTTCTTAATGAGGAAAAATCATCAGCTGCACAGAAAGCGACCAGTTTTTTTCTTTTTGAAGTACAAAGCGGAAGAACGGCTGTGTAGCCGGATTAGCTGTGGTAGCCACGAAAGCTAAATAAGAAAAGAAAACAGCATGGGTGCACAAAAAGGTCACAGTGATTGGCAGGTGACTTCTTCTAAGTGCGCCACAAAAAAACAAAAAACAAAAATAAAAGATTTCCTTGGATTAGTCCTCCTGCTGCTCTCTTCCTCCATTAGTAATTTCCTCTTTAGTTTGTTCCAGTTTATTGAGGACAGGCACAGCATTTCTAGGAGTTGACAAGGTCTAGGGCTAAGCCCAGACAATCTGGGGCTGAGGTCAGGGTGTGCAAATTTGTTTTGGGTGGTCCGTGCTGTTCTGCCTGTAACTCTACTGCCTAAATTTCCTCCAGTTATACTACACTTTACGGCTACTGCAAACGTTACTTTTCATTTGAATTTTAATTTTTAATAATAATGTTAAAGGATAATTCCAGACTTCGGCAGGGCAGCTGAGAATTATCACACCATATTACTTTACTTTCTTATTGTGTTTTTACATTTTTATTTGAGCGCTGTAATGTTTGGCACTTAAAATAAATAAATAAACCAGCAGCCTGATAACAGTAGACTGGTTGTACAAATAAACAAGTGTTTCAATTCATTTAGAAAATATCAGGTTTATGGGGGTCAGGAATGAAATTCCTTACATTTAGTGATAATTATAGATTTTTTCTTCTGTCAGAAAGATTCAAGGCAAATCAAAAAACATTCCAGGCTAAAGCCCTGGATGACTGTAGTTGATGATGCCAATGAAAGACGGTCCTCAGAGGGTTTCCTAAACTTTTTACCCGCCCAATCTACCAAGCAGGATGAATTACTCATGTTACTGTTAAGTTAGATCATCCGCCTTACTCTTGTCTCTTTAACAGGTCAGCCCTCCTCGTGGCCGGGATAAACGGCATCAGTGGCGAGCCCCCATCCCGTCGCTCAGCGTGCAGCCGCTGGGCAGCGCCGACTGGGCCTGGCTGGTTAAACGCCTCTACAAGCTGTGCATGGATCTGTGCAACAGCTACATCCAGATGCACCGTGACCTGGAGAGCACGCTGGAGGAGACGGCGATGCTGAGAGGAGGAGGTGCGGGAGGAGGTGATCACGTCTTCTTCCTGCCTCTCTTCCAGTCTGAGACTTCGACCCCAACGTCAGGAGGACTCTCAGCGAGGGGGACGCCCTCAGAGGACGGCGGGTACAGGTGTCAGACGGCGGACATGAGCGCAGCATCACCGGGAGACACGCCCACACCCAGTCCAGGATTCAGGTCTGACTTTGGTCACATTGCACATCAGATGAGGCAAATTTATTGTGCTGATCCATGATAGTGATCTGTTTCCTCTCTCCTCACAGCTGCACAGGCAGTCTGCCTCACCACTTCCGGACCGGAGAGCGGAGGGACTCCGGCATCACAGCGAGCTCATTAGGCGGAGGTCCTGGCAGCATTGGACCAGGAAAGAGAAAGGAGTGGTGGGAAAGTGCTGGGAACAAACTGTACACCATCGCCACGGACAAAACCATCAGCAAGCTGATGATGGAGTACAAGCGTAGGAAACAGCAGCAGCAGCAGCCACAGCAGAGCCACGTCAACCTGTTCATGAAGGAGCAGGGCCGGGCAACCGCAGCAGGGGTCGTCGGGGAGAGGAGGGGTCCTGTGGAGCCGCAGAGGACCCCGCAGAGACCCCAGCAGCTAGTGGACCAGCAGGGACCTCCTCTGAGGCACTCGGTCAGCGCAGGACCTGAGGTCCTGAGGCAGGAGAAGAGGCCACGGTCAGGATCTACCATCAGCTCCCACAGCATCTCACTGAGGGACTCTGAGGCGCAGATTCAGGTACTGTATGCAGGTGATTAGAAAAGACAAGAAGACAACAGAGCAGAGAATTTGACTGTCTACACATATTTAAACGTTGTCTTTTTTGTCTTTTAACATCATAAACACTTTATAAAGACAAAAATTGATCCATTTTGTATAACAGAGCAGCATCAGACATTTTAGCCAAATGTAATGAATATCACATAGATCAAGAATCAGCCTTTGACTCCCAATTTCAATAGATCAGCTCAGATTAGGTTAAAACAGCATTTATTATCAGTTGCTTAAGATGGTTTGAAAATATGAATATTAATAGTAAAGGTGGTGTTTAAGAAAAGAGCTCCCTGTTTTTTTGTAAATTTGAGTTAAAGTTTTTGATTAAGATAACACTTAATTAGTTCAATTAAAGATTTTGGTTTTGGATTAAGATTAGAGTTAGATCAGATGATTACATTAGACGTTTGGTTAAACAAGGAATAAAATCAAGGACTTAGGTTTGTGTTTAACATTAAAATTAAGGGTAGTTTTCTATTAGGGTTATTAGGTGACCTTTGTACTCTGTAGAAAATCAAATTTGGCCATCTCACAAACTGCTGAACTGCTGTCAAATACAAAATTGAGACCTGAGGCGAGATTATTGTGACCATGTGCTATATCAAGTGACTCCCAAGAAAAAGAGAAATGAACACATGAAAAAAAATTTACCATTTGAAAGTGAGTGTGTATTATATGGGCTAGCAAACAAGTGTGTTTTTTAAAGGCAAATGTCTTACCTTTTGTAAGAATCTAATTAGCTAATCTGACTGATCAAACAAATCAAATTCAATCAAGTTCATAGAAAGCAAATGTGTTTTAAATTGATGTGAAGGACCTTCCATGTGTAATCTGCCTGTGTATTGAGCTTTGTTGTTGAAATGTTCTCTCTTCCCCTGCAGGCGTGGACCAACATGGTCTTGACTCTCCTAAATCAGGTCCTCCTCCTGTCAGACTCCTCTTTTCTGGCGCTGCAGCCGGCGCTCTACCCCTGCCTCAGCCAGCTCTCCTGCCACGTCACCGATGCTCGCGTCCGCCAGGCGCTGCGTGAATGGCTGGGCCGTGTCGGCAGACTCTATGACATCATCATGTGACACTGCAGCAGAGAAATGCAAAAGCACCCGACAAAGGGCACAGATAGTCGGTCAGTGAAGGACATAAATACACTAAACATGAATTAGATTGTTGCATTCAGCTCATTTGATGCCGTCTTGGGACAGCGTCACTGTGTGGTAGATTCTTCAGAGGTTTGATTCGCAGCGCAAAAGAAGAGAAAAGGCTATGACATCATCATGTCACCATTGCAACACACTGGTGGAATGATGATGGGTTTGACGATAAGAAATGAGAAAACAGATTGGTAGCCTCTGAAGGTATCATTGAGGTATTTTTGTAGAACAGGGGGACACTGGCACTGACATCATGTGACTTTAAGGTAGATGATTTGATTGGCCAATGAAGGATGTGGTGAGAAGATTTTGTTGGCATGTGAAGGATTTGATTGTGAATGTGTCATTTCTGCCTCGTGTTCCTTGGTTAAAGTTCATTTCCACCAACAAAACATGCAAGAACACACACACACACACACACACACACAAAGTGTCAAAGCTGAAAACAAAAAAATGATTAGCTTGTTATCAGTTTGGGAAACTAATTTACAGAACTGATCATTGCGGCACAGTATTGTCATATTGTCACAATCTAAATTATTACTGTTTCACCCTAAAGTGGATGCAGACTTAAATGTACAATGAATTATGGATGTTGTAGTTCTCTTTCAGAATTTTTCCTTTACCTTATTAACACTTTGGTACCCTGTGGAGTTTCCTAGTAAAGAAACAGTTCCAGCTACATTAACTGCATTGCTACATTTTCTTTTTGAGATGATTCACTTGTTCACCATTGTCTTCTCCTGGTTTTATGGCTTTCCTACATTACTGCAAATGAGTCCAGCTCATTGAAACGTTGCTCCGAGCACCACAAGTGGTCAAAAACTCCACAGTGTACCGTGAGGATATTTTTTTTTTTTTTTTTTAACAACCTGGGCTGTATTTTCATCTATTTTTCACCACTGTCGGTCGTGATCTTGATAGGGAATGATACTAAGAACAGGGGTGAGCTACCAGTTGACTTTCTCAAAAAAAAAAAAAAAAAAAATCTAAGCAGAAAGAATCCACTCTGTCCTGCCCTGCAGTCTCTGACAGCTAATCTCTCAGACATGTTGTGCATGAACACCACAGCTACAAGCACCAAAGACGATGCCAAAATCAAACCACTAGAATCTCTGTGATCACAAGCGTCAAAAATCCAGTCTAAAACTAGGTCACAGTGTTAATGGTGAAAATGCAAACTTAAAATACTGTTACATTTATTTTTTTCAGAATCAGAAAATGAGGCCACTTTACATCTGGTGGAGACTTGAGGCTTCTGAGAATCTGTGTTTTGCATTTGATCTGACTGTATCTGAATGTTCCTCTCTGCCATGTATTTTCTATATCCAGCTTTAAATACCATGCAGTCTCACTCACTCATATACCTGCAACTGAATGTCTTTTATTATTCACTCTTAAACCTTCTGGCTTGAGTGTTTTACCAAAATGAGTCAATCAAGTATTTATTTTAACCAAATACCACATACGGTATGCACATTTTGATGTTGCCCTACTGTATATGCTATACATATTATTTTTGCTGTTTATGTATGTACATGTATTTATGTAAATTGTTTATTTAAAATATTTCATGTGTCATATTGAGGATATTCAAATTTTTTTGTGAGAGCTGTTTTTCATATTTTCCCACTTGATGCAGTATGCATTTAAGGTATCTGATACTGTAGTTTTGTTTTTTGGTTGCTGTGTTAAAGGACCCTGAGTTTTGTGCAGTGACTCCAATTAGAGCAAGGCACCGCTGATATCTGTTAGTGTTTGGGGTTTGATTTCTGCATCTGGGTTTAGATGTTTAGACTTTATATCAGGGCCACCTCTTGCAATTACCGTAACAGTAGGTACATTACACGGAGCCTAATATTACACATTAATCATTTTAAAAGCCCAAACAGAATAAAAATGCCCCATATAAACACTTCAGTCAGAATAAACAGGCAGACGGAAACTTTAATCATTTGCTGAGGGGTAGTTTAAACCTTTTCATAAACCAACCCCCCAAAAAATACTACCATGTAAACAATGCCTGCGTTCTCTCTGTGCTCGCCCTCCATCTTGACATAAATGTGTGGGGACATACACATGATATTCATCACATGTACGTATGCTGCACAGCTGCTCCGATTAAATGCACACTGTGTTAAATCGCATCCCATGTAAACCGTCGATATCAAATCTTCAATCAGAGTGGTTTCAGTGTGGAAAAAAAAATTTTGTTTGATAAATGACTCTGCCAGATAACAACTGCTGATTGGATTTCTATGAAATTTGCTGTGGATAGTCTTGGTCCCTAAAGACTGAATCCAATTGTTTTTGGTGACTTTGATGTCTTTTATGAAGCAATGTCATCAGACCAAAATTTCCTTGTATACGCATTCAATTTCAGATTTAATTTTCCTACTCCCTTGAGGATGGACTTTATTTTATTTTTTTTTAATTTTTTCACCAATCTGACATTCTTAGGCCTGGTTATATGGTAAAGCTCTGGTAAGAGAAGAGTTGTCCATTCTAGCCTACTTAGTCTTCTTACCTACTAAACAACATATGCTAACATTGCTGTCTGTCTGTTGGTAGAAATCTACAATCTTTAGGTTGTAAGCTTATGTCTTACCTAGTGATCACAACCTGAACTTACTGCTCATTCTGCTGGTTGTTGTTCTGGTTACTTAACCAGCAGAGTGAGCTGAATCTGGACTGACCTCCATTCCTGCTACTGTGCATTTTTGGACAGATTATGACTGAACCAATGACTGAATGATTGAATGAGTGAATGAATGAAAGAAAGAGAGTGTTGAACTGATGCTAACTTCACCAGCTCACACCATATTGAGGGCAGGCAGGCCAGTCAGGGAGGGCGGAGCATCTGAAGCACCCTAAGAAGATTTACTCTTTTTTTTTCACCCCATTCATCAACAGCGGAGTTTGTCCCTTTCATTTGCACTTGTTGCTCTCTCGTCACCTGCTCTCTCTATTCACTGGCTTCCTCACTTCCTCTGTTGCTTCAGTCACTCCTTTGTGCCATCTCTCTCTCTGAGTCAACATGACACAAACTGGAAATGCAACTTCATACCACAGGTGGCACCCAAAAACAACATGATTCTGCAAGTTGCTGCAATAATCTTGACAGCAAGGGAGTGGCATTTTACACTGTCTCTTTCAGGAGCCTAAAAATCTTCTGTCAAACAAAACTTTCCAGTTAAACTAGTGTTTGAGACTCCATTTATTCTTTTAGCAAAAAATAAAAAAAAGAAATCTCAACTAAAACACACATAAGAGGTGCAGAAATTAGCTTCTAAGACTTAAATCTCTTGCAGTAAAAATCTCTTTGCAAAAAATCTTGCAAAAGTAAAAGAAAAATGTGGTTTTGTGGTTTTGATTTTTAGACAGCTCAGTACAACAAATCAAGTAATTCACCCTCACAAGTTGTGTTTGTTGGCAGCTCATAGGTACATTATTTTAGCGGCTGATAACAAGTTGGGCCCTGTCCACCATCACGTGACATCGACGCTGATTCTCCAAGCCTTTCTTACCTTATACACTGACCTACTAAACTAAAAGACTATCATAACTGTTAGACTTTTGTTAGCAAAATGCAACTTTAAATTTAATCTGTCTGTGTACCGATTGTCTGATTGTTTTTGGTCTCAACAGCATTACTCAGTTTTCTCTGGTCAAAGGCAAAGAACTGCCATTGCAATAGACACAAAAGTCTAGGCCCAGAGTTATATACTGATGTAGTAAAGTGCAATTAGTTGTTTTGGAGCTCAGCACATGCTCAGGCAACAACAAAACATTTAGCTTACATTTAACAAACTTTAGCTTAAACATAATTTTACTTGTGTTTCCTTTACCCATTAAACCAGATGGACATGCTGGCACACTAACATGACATCAGATAACTAAATGTCAGAAAATCTGGGGTTGAGAAATCTCTCCTGCTCTGACATTTACTCTATCTCGTCAGGTGGCTCCTTTGCACATCTGGTCCCAGGATGTAATCATTTCATGTCATGTAGTTTCGCTGTAAATGACAAACAGCATTAGAACATCTTGCCTCCCTGTCCCATTCCTGTCTCTGCTGTCCATCAGCCCCTCCTACTGTCCCTGACCCGTCCCCATTTGGCCTCATTCCCAGCTGTTTGACGGGGAGCAGCGAGCGGACAGATGTTGTGGGCCATCAGTGTGATCAGCAGCAGCAAAGGGAAGGGAGAGGATTTAGTTGGTGTTAAATCCATGACTGTGTTTCCATCAAAAAAAAAGCTGTTGACTAATGTGTCAGTGACATGCAACGATTCTCCACCATCAGTTTCTACTTTGCCTGCTTTTCATTCAGTCATTCACTCTGATTATTATCCTGCCTCCATTGCTCTCAGATATTGTCTGCGTGTCTATGTTTCGTGTGCATACTCCCAAAGATAAAAGACAAATCTTTGGTCTGCACTTCTGAGTTTTACTACTTATGTACATTTGACATTGTAGCACTGAGATTAAGGGAGACTGAATCATGAATGTAGTGGTTGTGGCACACTGAGGATCATCACGACCACAGACTTCATCTGCACTCTAAGCAGATTTGATGCACTTGGGCATAACTCAGCACTGCAGAGGAGCTCTAAATCCTTCTATTGTCACGTGTTCCACCATCAGAAAGATTTTATGAGAAAGTCTTTGTTAGATTTTAAGCTTCAGAAAATCAGAAAGCAATCATGTACAATAACTCCTTGTGTTGGGAAACTGTAATCGCATTTCTCCAAAAAGTTAAATCATCTTAAGTGTCTTATTGTGCTGTTGATGGATTATTGGGAATATGAACAGACTGAAGAGACTGTGACCTACCACACTTGCTTTGTGCAGAGCTCAGGCAGATTTTTGATGTATGTTAAAAAACAGAAGAACTTGCTAAATCATAGTTAGAGGTTTTGAGTGACTTGGCTGATTGGTTGGCAGAGAGTCTGACAATCTGACTGACTGGCTGCTCTGTTGGCTTGATAAATGAATTTCAGACAGTTAAGTTCGCGGGGAGGCTAAGCGACCGTCTGAGAGCGTAGGAGTGAAAGCAAAGCAGCTTTGACGACACGTCCTGTCGTCTGACTCTGACAGAGGAAGTATATACGTGACCCAGACATCTGACACAGTTTCTAAAGTGGTGGGTCACATGGCATACTAATATATAGAACCAGCAAAGTAAAATGGTACTGCTGTACAAGTCAGCTAAAGGGAGATCTCAAGTTGTTTTAAATGTTCTTTATAGAAAATTGTAGTGTACATGGAATTTGTTCTTATGTAGTGATATATCCATTTCTCATAAGAACCCCTGAATATCCCTTCTGCTATGACGAAACAGATCATGTTCTGGAAAACGAGTTTGGCCGAGTGCTCATTAGAAGATGGGACTAGTCCCATAGTCGGATTTCAGATGTCTGCTGTATCTGAAGCTTCATTGCTTTCTGGCTGTAAAAATCATGGTACATTTGCTTACTTACTTATTGAACCTGTCTGTGATGTGCTGATCACCACCAAACGTGCTTGATATTGTCATCGCTAGTTCATCACATCTCTGCGGAAATGGAACCTTAACTAATTTGCAGTGTGACTTAAAGCCTGAGAAAATCTCAACTACAGCTTGAAGAATTCAAAATTATGACAGAAAATGTACAATACAGACTGGGGGAATGTAGTTGTGAACAGTTTCTGGGTATAGATGGCCTAACAAGATGCCACTGAGTTGCATGGTGGGACATGTAGGATTCAGTACTTTTGACTTTGTCTATCACATGTCCACCAACTCTGAATGGACATGTGACGGAATTCTGATTAAACAGACAATAGGAACAGCAGTAACTGTTTCCTTTTCTGTGATAAAACAGTTCTAATTTAAGCTATTCTGTTTACCTATAAGCCTGTTGGCTTGTATGGCACCTTTAAACATAAAGTGCACTAAATTTGATATTTCCAGATTGCTGAGCCTCCTAACTTTTTCTTCTGTCAAGTTTGTTACTTTTAGTGGTAAAAAGTAACAAAGTCAAGTTTCATTCTTGGAAAGTTTGTTTGCTGAATTTGTCCAAAATTTGCTACTACTGCACTCGAACCTAACTGATATTCAATAAGATTGTCCCAAAGATAAGGTGTTTGAGTTTTTGCACTCAGCACAGGAGGTATAGAACAGGACTATGGTCTTTTTGTTCATTAAATGTCCTGCATGTACATTTTTCACTGTTTCCCAGACAAGATGGCACCTGAGTTGTTAATGCAAACGCTCTGAGGTTTGTGTTTGTGTCCCTTTGAAGTGAAAAACCACCAGGGGAAACTGAATGGCTTGTGTGAGACTGTTTTTGAAATGGCACAAATGTAAAAGTGTGTGACATATCCTTCCCTGCAGACAAATGTGCAGAAGGCTCCTTTGGAGTGACCTTGAACGCTCCCACCGCCGGACCGACATCAGCAGGTCAGCTAATGTTGTGGCTGTGATTTCTAAAAGTGTATTTTTTTCCTGCTTTTGATATCAAAGAAAAGCTCCTGTAATCGTTCCTCCTGATGTTTCTAACCTGCTCTTGGCTTTGCCCTCTTTTCTCCTGAGCTCGGCCTTACAGGTGTGTAACTGCTGTATGTTTCAAAGCGCTTTTGCAGCAGGCCTATCTGCTCTGTGTGTTACACAATAAAAGCAGTTTGTCTCATATGTTTGTAATTGTGTTGTACTGTTCATGTCTTTCTCATCCACAGTGTGATGACTTATATAAAGGCTTATTTTGGTCAAATCAAATTTCAGAAAGTCTAGCGCAAAATGTAACAGTAGAGTATCATCAGTACCAATTTTAAGGTTCATCTGCCCTATTTTAAATTGGATCATTAAGAAGGTTTTGATTGTCATCTGTAGGGAAGATTAAATATTAAACTAACAGGAAACGATGCATGATACAATCGAACTGATGCTTTGTACTCAGCTCTCAGAAACAGCACTGGTTTGAGCAAGGATTTTGGGGTAGTGGCCACAGATGGATCTGTAGGTCATGTGACATCCAGGGGCCAGACAGACAGACAGACATTTTTTTTTCCCATACACAGCCAACGCAACAGCTGTAAAACCAGACAAAATTCCTGAGTTCCAGTTTTTATGAGTTTCCTCGAGATACTGATGTAGCAGTGTTCAAACCTCTGAAGTTTGTGTTTCCCTGTGAACAAACACAGTTCTTGCTCAAGAGCAAAGGCACATGTATGTTGTTATAGTGCCGCAAAACCTCTCAAGAATGAGGCCAAATGTTTGGTCAGAAAAGTGACATCTGAGACTACTGTTTGCATCCCATCTCCTACCACTAGTCAACAATGTTGGTTGTTTTCAACCATGACGATTCCCTGATCGTAACCAAAACATAACTTTTTTTTGTAATACTCATACTTGTCATTTTGGACAAACTACCTCTTCTATCGTGTAGGTATGAAGACCTGTTGGTATTCCCACACCTCCCCAGTCCAGTTGAGGTCAGTATTTGCCCTTGATTCTTTTCAATCACCATTTTGACTCTTGCAACCAGGATATGGAATGAAAGGAATTAGTTATAGGTAGGTGTGAATGTGAGTGTGAATAGTTGTTTGTCTGTATGTGTTGGCCTTGTGTCAGCTGGGATAGGCTCCAGCCCCTCCTGACCCTTAACATTCATGACTGTAAATGAAGTTAGGGATTAAAGATCAGTTGCATAAAAGCATATTTTTTTTCACTAATCAAATGGCAGTCAAAATTGAGTTTTGTGATTTTGTTTTATTGCTTTGTAGAGCAATCACACTCTTTTACATACACGCACACTCACAGACATACACACACAGTTGTGTTGTGCTGCAGCTGACTGCTCCCAGCAGCTGTAAATCCTCCCATCAGGACTAGTGACGTGTCTCCTCTCAGCTGGAGGCACGAACTGTCTGCTGCCCTCGCCCCCCCCCCCCGACAGTTATTATTTCAGGCTGATCACTTCAGTGCTGCCATCAGTGTCCCTCTGAGCTGTCAGTGGACTCATCCTCCTCGCCTTTGTGTCCTCCATACCTCCTCTGAACGCTCTTGGCCCCCTGTGGCCCCTGGCTCCGGCTGGGCTTTACATCCTCCACCCGTCCACCATGCGGTCTCTACTGGAGAGCAGCTGGATGAAGTTTGGACCGGCTGGCCGGGACTCTCTGGACTGGTCGTCTGGCCCCTCAGCTCTACCCTCCACTGACAGACAGGCACCGGTGAGTTTATCCAAATGAGAAGGATATGTTGGGAAAGATGTTTTTTATTTATTTTTCTCAATCTCAGTCTGTTGAATTTTTTTAGTCTGTTAATATTTGATCTGTTAAATGTCAAATTAAAGTTAAAAACATTAAATTCAGCAGAGAAGTAATCCACCATGAAGCTTCCAGAAGCACTCACAGCCAATTGTGAATGCTCTAATATGTTTTATAGCCTACATTAGGAACTAAAATCACACTACTTTTGGTGACATTTTACTAACCAACCTTACAAAGTCTGCACAACAAAAGCATGCACTGCTTTTAAGGATTATTTATTAAAGACAAAAATCTGCAAGAATAAAATCTGGGCTTGCACATGTTAGTGGCTTTATGATGACACTCGCCATTTGGCCACTGAGATGACATAACAAGGTATGGAAAATGCCAGATAAAGTCCTAATCTGATTGTTGAATGTTGTAGGTAATAATGCTGATGGAGAGCTGTTTTTTTTTTTTTTTTTTTTTTGTTCAGTTTTCATTTTTTAACCTTTTCACACCAAATTAAGCGTGGCTTTTATTTCTCCATGATACTGTAACTGAGGGCTACATGATTAAATCTGGATTTACTTAAGGACATGTACCAAATGGAAACAATACTATTTTCCACACTGTGGCTTCTTTTGTAATAACCAGTCATGGCAAAAGTGTCTTACATACATATAAAATAAAATGAAAAATCTATGCATTTAAGTATTTACTTGTTAAGAGAGAAAAACTTAAACTTTAAAAATAAAAGTTAAAATATTCAAGAAATTTAAGTTCTTTTTAGAGTTACAATCCAAGAGATCTAGATGTGTTGAAAACAAAACTCTATTGGATTATAAAACAAACAGGAAACACAACTTTAATTATTAAAGTTTCTTAGTTCCCTGCTGTATGAAGTCTGAGTTTTTATTCCAGAGGGATCTGCCTTTTTGATATTTGTGCTCAAATGTCTACAACATTTAAGACTCGTAACAACTTTTTAAAAAAATGTAATTAAAATCTTTATCAGATGTTTATCTTGTCTTCAGTGCTTTAACAAGTGCTTAAATTTGAGTCGTTTAAAGTATTTGAATTAGAAACATATGCAGTATACTCGGTGGCTTTGTGCTCATCCCTAACCTTCAGCATTTTTAATGGTACAGATTAATTCATGTAAATAGGGCAAACAGATGTTCGTGACTGACAGCACCCTCTGTTGCCCAGATGTCGTCAGAGTACCAACCGACATTATTTCCTGTACCACAAAACACGATTTTTCTATTTATCTATTATTATGACACATACACTATATGTGACACATCCAAAAGTTTATTTTGTATTTCTTTCTTTTTTTCTCAAATTAAAAACACTTAAACTAAAACTAGTTGAAACAATAAACCACACAGATTGAACTAAAATGGGAAACGTTATATTTAATCTTTAATCTGCTTTGTATAACCAACAGTATTGTCACCTGTGGCATATGCAATGTGACAAATCAGACTCTGTATGCTCTATTAGCGACAGTCTTTTTTTTTTTCTGAGACCCACAGTATGGTTTTCACTGTTGAGATGAGACATGTATTCTCTGTGTGCTGTTGTGCAGAAATGTTTGTTGTTGTTGTTGTTGTGTGAATAAGGGATTATGCTTGACAGCAGACAGTAAAGATGTTCCATGTTTAATTTTAGCATCAAGTAACCCACCACCTTTTTAGTTTTTTGTTCTTCACTCTGCCTCTTTGGCGTGTATTCATACACGGTCAGCAGGATGCAGGTCTTTTTCACAATTTTATATTTACACACAAAACGTGTCTAAAATTACTTTTTGTAAAGTTAAATGTGAAAATATAAATTGTTCTGCAATGATCTTGTATCAGTCCATTCACAGAAAATATAATCTAATCTCTTTATGTCTGACAGGGCCAGAGCTCAGGCGAAGCCATCATCACTGCAAAATCCATTGCCTACATTGCCATAGCAACCGTCTCCGTCCTCCTCCTCTTCCTCACCATCCTCAGCTTCCTGATCTGGCGCCGGAGGCGGGGCTTCCACCTCGACGGCAAGCTGGGATTGGCCAACGTGATCGCCCTGGAGGACCTGCAGGACCCAGAGAGGAACTGTGAGCTGCTGTCCTCCCTCCGACGCAGCAGGGGACAGCACCAGCTCCCCAGCTCCAGCTCCGAGCAGGACGTGACAGACGGCGTGTTCCTCATGGTCTACCTGCCATCGCCGTACGAACAGACGCTGACCAGGATTGCCAGAGCAGCCAGCACGAGCAGCTCCAAGGACATGGAGCTGCTGCCGCCAAGTCCAGGACCAGAGACAAGCAGCAGAAGTGAGGAGGAGGAAGGGATGAGGCTGAATGACAAGGCAATCATAGAGGAAGAAATCAGGGACTGAACCAAGGCAGAATACAAAATGAGAGAATCAAAGAGTGGAGGATGATAGTCTTGGTATGTAGGAAGGTACATACCAAGACTAGACTGTAGACCAAGAGAAAAGAGTTGACAATGAAAAGAATGCCATCGCTCAGCCCTGTCCTGCTGCACCAAGATCTCTTTGACTATCTGAATTTTTGGATGTGGTTGAGGAAGTGGTTTGAATGACTGGGATCCAGAACACATTACCTCTCTTTAGACCTCTTCCTTTTAACAGACAAGCAGCTGAACATTCAAGACTCTGATTCGAAACGACTGTTTCCAGTTTATGGTTGTCATGGCAACGATAATCTGTTACAGGAACCAAACCTCTGATATTCCAAGACAGTCCACTAAGAACCCATCTGTGCTATCCTGCAGCGTGTACAGTACAAAAAAGACTGGAGGAGGTGCATTTTTTTAGTATTCTTTTTTAAAGTGTATATCATTTCTCATACATAAGCTGCAACTGAAAAAAAATGTACATCTGGATTGAAAACTGTCTATTTTTTACTCTTATGTGTATGTTATCTGTAACACAGCTGTTCTTTTAGAGTTGTAGTTTCCCAGTTATGATCAAGTCAAAGTGAGCATCAATGACACTTCTACAGCCCTTGATAGACACAGGAAAGTCTTTATTTTGTAATACTGATATTTGTATCTATTTTTGCTGTGTGATATTTGCAGTATATTTTTGTCTCATTGTCTGACCCCCGGATACAATGGCTGACAAAATAAAGTGGAGAATTCTCTAATAGTGTCCTACAGTGTTTCATCCTCTCACATGTGTAATGTGAATCAGGTTTTACATAGTTTTTGTGATACAAAAAGCTTCTAATTTTTTTGTAGACACTAATTTATGATCACAAGAAAGAAAAACTTAGTGTTACATACATTTTTACATAAAAACAAACTGGTTTATGGCTGAAACTCATGATTATTTTTATTGAATAATCATTTTTTTCTTGAATAACTGATCTTTAAATACAACCCACAGTCCATCGTGTTAATTTTGTTTGACAAATGGTCAAAAACTTAGACAATTTTAGAGCATAGAACATGAACACAAAGTCAAGATATACATGAAAGGCAACACCTTAGAAAGTCACTCTGAAGTGCCAAAATTGAGACTTTTGAAGATGTTAACTCAGAAATAGTCTAGACAGTCACGTTAAATTTACATTAGTCAAATCTAATGGGCCAACTGACAAACAAACAAACAAAAAAACACCAGCATATCTGCATCAGGTCTGGTTGTGGTTTGTCTGAATCATCAGCAGAAAGAGTCTTCCACCTGCTGCTGTCATTCAGCTCCACAAAACCACTATTATTTTTTGCTTTACAGGCTTCGCAAAACACAGTACTGTAGCTGCAATGAGCTATAAGCACAAATCATTCAACTGTCACTGATGTTCATAACTGATATCCAACTCCATGCAAACTGCAGCTGAAAGTGCTTCACCAAACAAGTCTGAACAACAAAAAAGAAACAAACTGTAACAACTGTAACCTTAAAAACAAAATGAAAAGGACAAAATAACCTCAAAAGCCAAGAAAACATGAAGTTAAAAGTCAGATTAGAAAGATTGAAGACCGAACAAGCCATCCATTCTAATAGACTAATTGTTATGGGGATGGTATTACATTGTCAAAAGCGTGTGAAAACAGAAAGCAGCATCTGATTTGTAATGTGAAATATTAAAAAAATTCAAATGAAAGGCCATTGAGGATCAGTGCTCTGTACCAGCTGTCAGCAGAGAGTCAGTAAAAGTGAAAACTTTGACTTATCTCTAAGCCTGTACGGTTACTGTCACTCAACAATGCCTGATTGTTCCTGTTTGCTTTGACAGTTCATTTGAACAGTTCATGTAAGGTGCAGTGTACACCAGTGCATTTTAATAGAAAGCAAACATAACCTGTAAAAATGTGATTAAATGCAGAAACTAAGCGCTTTTAAAGTAAGATGGGAAAAGAAAAAAAAAAAACATTTAAAACATGATAGCAGCAAAGCCACAAAACCTGTAATACCATTGCTCTATAAAGCTGTGGCTGCACCTTGTATTTAATGTAACTCTCCTCAGGTGCTGCAGATATAGATCAGGTGCATCTAATTAAGCCTATTCAAGCTCTAATCCATGGCCAGAGCACATGCATCTAATCATCTAACTATGAAGTATTGTAATTGTTTAGATTTCCCTGCTATATATCATTAAAGTTTATCTTAGATTAATATTTATGTCTCCTGAAAATTTAACCCCTAAAAAATGATGATGTGAGACACTTATTTTCCCTGTGGTCACTTATTAAAAATGTTAATATAGTGAATCACACTATATATTTGGGGAGACAGTTCTAGTAATTACTATTTTATGCTTGTTCATTTGTCTGATATCAGAAACAACAAAGGAAACAAAAGAAAAACAGGTCAAAAGACAAGAAATGCTGTTATATACTCAACTGAAACTCAAATGAGGTTCCCCCCTTTTCAAATGACCCCTCTTTCCATCTAGAGACACTGTAAATACAAATGATTTAGATGTGCCCTATAGCAGGAACTGCCTCCATACACTTAAATAGGGCTTATTATCAGATTATCAGAAAATTACGCTACCTGAATCCAGTTCTCCACACTGCAAGACTGCAATGCATTCAGGTGGGAGTAGGATGCAAACACGAGCCCTAGACCAACACAGATTCCAAAGAAAAAACGTAGAGGAGGAACTAAGCAGGTAAAATCCTTAGCCTAGTTTCTTTACAAGACACACCCTGCACCCATTAATTACACTATCTGTTGTGGTTGAGTCAGTTCCAAAGACAGCCTGCATGCAGTCTGGCTCCTCTCTGCACTGTGTGCACTGTGCTGCTCCTCCTGGATAGTGGGCATGGCTCTCAACGTCCCAGGACTGGTAGTCACCATTATATTCTACCTGCTGGTGCTCGGGGTTGGTATCTGGGCTTCCTTCAAATCCAAAAAGGATGAAAACAGGACACAGGCAAACCACGCAGACATGGCCCTGCTGGGGGACAGAAAAATCAGCTTGGTAGTGGGCATCTTCACTACAACCGGTGAGGTTGTGTCCATGCTGCAATGCAGCATTTTTACTGTAAATGCATGTGTGTGTGTTAACATAAGAAGGTATTTGCCAAATTATATACTTTGTTTTGTTCAAGTTTGAGTTATGTTTTCATGGGTTCTAAATATTTATTTAATTTCCTACTACTGCTGTCCAAGTTTGTATGAGATCGATGTATATATAGGAATGTGTAAGGATGTCTTCTTTGGGGTTGATTGATGTGTCTAAATTGGGGAGACATAATAATGAAAATATTCATTCAAATATTCAGCTTTCTCAAGAATCTCTTTGCCGACTCAACTTCCATGAATTAATTTAATTTATGATACTTACTGTATTTACAGTATGTCTAATGTCTGTGAAGTTTCATATTCACTTTACAACTCAATCTATATGAAGTAAATTGAAGTTTTAAAATGAAGTTTAACTAAAATCAAGCATGTAGTACCACAGCTAATCATGTACAATAAATAATGATTGAATCAAGGGCAACTGGACTTGGTTGAAGATACTTAAAGACATTTCAACACTTGTTCTACACATATATATGTTGTTTAACACACACACACACACACCCAACAGTTATTAGAGTCATTTCCAAGGATTACACTGATCCATCTAGTTTATGCTTAAACAAAAGTATGGCTCAACACAGGAAAGCCAACTCCCCAGGTCATGACTCAGCAGTGTACCTATACTTGGAATGGAACACTCCTTCAACAACAACAACATCAGTATTTTGGATAGGGAGGGATCAACCAAATCCAACTGCCCTTGATTCAACCCTTTTTGAGAATTTATTGTACAAGATTAGCTGTTGAACTACATGCTTGATTTTGGTCAAACTTGTCATTTTAAACTTAAACTTACTTAAATTTACTTTAATATGAAAGTCCTATGGGGAAAATAAGGTCAATCTTACAATCCAGAGGTTCGTATCCTGCTGATTACAAAATTCCTTAAAAAGATCATCAACTATCATGTTAAACTCCTAGCAGTGAATAATATATTGGTGTGTGAGGTTATTTCAATTCTTATACAAATGGTAATAATAGATATGACTCAGATAGACATGGATTTATGGGTAAAAGCAGACAGATGTTGAGATCTGAATCAAAGTTAGTTGATATTTAAAACATAAAATGAATGCAGCAAGAATAGAGACAGGAACTTTGGCCATTGAACAACTACATTTACCTTTAGACAAACAAACTGTAAATGTGATCACACCCTTATCAGTGAACATACAACACTGGCTATGTCTTGGGTTTACGTTTTCTTTACTTCAAGGACATTAAAAAGTACAATTATACTTTTTCTCCTATTTTTGTAACTTTGAAAACATTTGTAACAAATTTGAAAATGTGCACCATGCAGCTACCTGGGTTGGCGGGACCTTCATCATCGGCACAGCGGAGACCGTGTACGATCCAAAGTTGGGACTGACTTGGGCTGTGATGCCTTTAGCAGCAACATTGGCCTTCACCCTTGGTAAGATTCTGTTCTCAAACCTGAGGTTTTCAGTTTTCTCTACACTTTAACTGGCACTTCAGCAGTGGTGGTAGAAGTATCCAGATCCTTTACTTAACAAGATGTAATATACCACACTTCACACTGCATTTTGTATTTACATAAGTAAAATGATGTAAGTATAATCAAACAGATGTTCTTAAAGTATTAAAAGTAAAAGCAGTTAATTCAGAAAATGGTCTCTGACTGTTACAATATTGTATATCCATACCATTAGATTTATTATTCATGCATTAATGTGTGAGCATTATCATTTTACTGTTGGACTCAGGTGGACTCATTTTAATGATTTTGTATGGGACTGTTTGCCAAACTCTGATTACTAGCAACTGTCTTGGGACACTTGGCACATGTAGTACATTTTCTTGATATTTTCTTGACTTTATTTTTAGCGTGATAGATACTTTACATCATTTAGTTTTTACAACTTAAAATATTAAGTAGTTGACCTAACTTATAAAAATCGCTTAGAATTTTCTGACTTTTCTGTAAGTAACAGTTTTTACAGTGGATACAACAACTAAACAGACCAGATAAAATATAAAAATAAATAAATAAAATAAAAATACATAAGGCAGAACCCTAACTACACTATTGCTGGATATACATGGTACATTAGTGCATGTGAATCTGAGATATAATAGATGTGATACATGATGTAATACTTAGTCCAAGTCAAGATTTAAACCGAAACAGTGCAGAAGAATCAGAAACGCAGTTCTCACATTGTTCCTTTCTAGGTGGTCTTTTCTTTGCTGAGCCAATGAGAGACAGGAAGTATGTGACCATGATGGACCCTTTCCAGATCAAATATGGAAATGGACTGAGTGGACTCCTGTCTGTGGCACCTCTGCTGTCAGAAATTATTTGGGTAACTTCAACCCTGATAAGCTTGGGTAGGAATTCATCAAATCACATCTTGATATGTATAAACATGTCTCTGTGTGCATACTGTTAAATATGCCTCTACTTTTTGTGTGAATGTATAAGACAAGGAAGCACAACTGTTTTCAACGCATCTTTTGTAATAATTACAGTTAGTTTGATTCAAAGTGTTTCCTATGTATAATTTTTTAAGTAACTTTATCAAATTATGTTTTTTTCATTGATGCAATTGGTTCTTTGGAATTTGTTATGGATGCATAAATGCAACAAATGTAGCACTATAAATGATCCTGGTCTATTATGTATTAGTCAGTTTGCTTGAGTGGGAGTCCATATGTGTGAATACTATTGACCAATTTTTATGTTTCACAGGTGTAACCATGAGTGTGATCCTGGATTTGTCCTATGCTGTGAGCATCTGGATCTCTGCTGCTGTGGCCATCACCTACACATTGCTGGGAGGTCTCTACTCTGTGGCCTACACAGATATTATACAGCTCTCTCTCATTTTTATCACCTCAGTAAGTAAGTCAGCCAGTCGCACTTTTTATTTGGAGCTAATGAGCAAATGCTACCAACCTAACATAGTACCATGCTAACACAGTAAACTGAAACGGTGACAATGATCAACATCACTAACATCGACACATGAGCATCGTCATTATGAGCAAGTTAGCAGAAATGTAGTTTTGCAAATAGATGCAGCAGAGGCTGAGATATCCTGCATTTCCCATAATGCAATCCATCAGCATCTTTTATCATCCTTTCCCTGTCTACTAAATACTCCTTTCAAACCCCACATCTGTAGTCTATTTTCTGCTAAGGGAAATAAGCCCCAATGGCACCACAATCATCAGACTTTAGAAATCCGCTTCTGGAGCTACAGCTACAAGACATCATAATGCTGTTTTCAAAGGAAGAATAGTACTTAAAAAAAAAAAAAGCATATATTGTTTCTATTGCCCAGTGCTATGAAGAAGTAGAGGTTGGCAATAGAAACAAGCTAACCTTCAATATGTGTCCCCATGGTGTATGTGAAGTATCCTTCTCTCTCCACAGTGGCTGTGCGTCCCATTTGTTCTCATGAGTCCAGCATCTGTTGACATCACCACCACATCCTTCAACCACACCTTCCAGGCTCCCTGGGTCGGCACTCTGACTGCAGACAGAGTCGGGAGGTGGATCGATATCTTTTTATTACTGGTAAAGTAAACCAAAAGCATTTAATGCTTCAAGACGAATCAAGACTGATACACAGACTCTAAAAAGAGATTTATTTCAAGTGAGATGTGCAGCAGATGAGGAGAGAAAGCTGTTGAATTTTACTCTGCCTCTGGTTCAGAGTCTTACTTGCTTTATATTCTAGTGTTGACTAACTGTGACTAAAACAAATTTTATGTCTGAAATATTAGTTGTGTCTTGTTATTGGAATTTAAAATTCCAATATCCTGGCAGTATTACAAAGTAAAAAACATGCAAATCCATTTTTCAGTGATTACTAATCTTGGTTTGAGTTTTCTTTCTAAGTGGACCTGTACAGTTTATGTCTTTTTATCAACCTTATTATATATGATGTACTGTGCAATATGAATGTTGGTACACTCTGCTTCCTTGTGATTCTCTCCAGAGTGTGAGACTCCGGTTTTCAGGACTTCACCAAAGGACATTATCTGCCCTTCTTCAGCTGTTGTTACTTACGTTACGCTGCATTTCTCATCCCCACATTTGGAATTCCTGTGCTCATTGAGCTGGGTGGCCACGATACAGGTAGACCTGTTATGTTAAATATTTGAACTTTTTCTACTTTTTTTTTTTTTTTTTTTACTTTTTATTGCATCAGTTATTGACAAAAGGTAAATAAGCATCTAATTTGGATTTAGAAGCGATACATATGACCTATCAAGTTGGCTGATTAATCTTGTATCTCTTTTTTTTCTTAGACTGAATCTGACCTTTGTATGGTTCTCCTCCATATGAACGAGGTCAGACAGGAATTGATTTTTACCCTCTCCTGCACCACTCTAACCCCGCCCTACATCTCTGTCAATAACGGCATTGAGCTGTGGCCGCCGCCTGCGATGTCATCAACTGACTCTGCCCTGTTGTCTGCTGCCTCCATCTTCTCCTCAAATATCTACAAGAAGAACTGAGACCAAGGTAGTATACTTAACGTGGGAAACTTTACCCAGTTGGTGACTGAGCACAGACCCCAGAGCAGGTAAAGAAACTCCCATGTGTTGAGTAAATGCAATGCAAACAAAACAATAACACAAGCAAGGAGGGAGGAGAGAGGTTTGAAATATATACAGTAAAACTAATTTCTTTGCTGCCATTTCTTGAGTATCTTTTGTTCCACTGCAGGCATCAGAGAATGAGATCTGCTGATTCAATTGCTGTGGTTTTATTTGGCCTGGCCGGTACATCACTCACCTTCCTTCTCATACCCGGTGTTATGGCTGCTCTGGGTCCTGGGGAGAAACGCTTACATATCGATGTTCCCGCAGCTGGTTCATGCTCTTCCTTCAACATCTCCAATGGTTACGTGCCACTGTGATTCCCAGGTTCTTTTTAAGACTTTTCTGTGGAGAGCCGCTATATTACCACCTGTCATCCATTTCCCCAGGATGCACTCTTGAAGACGGTGTTTACGCTCAGTATTCCCCTATCAGGACCATCTGTATGCTGGTGGCTTTTGCCACCATTTTGCTGGTCTCCCACCGTCATTTCTGCTCTTTCAACAAAGGACTGATACCTGAGAAGTGTGATGTTTCAAGTTAAAGTCCAACATCACTAAGGACACAGATACCAACAGGCAATGAGAATAACTCAAAACCTCTGTGTGAAAAATGCTGGGTTTCAGATCCACTGTTTGAATCCCACATGTTGAAAAAAATAATAATAACAGGACCCTAAACATGTATTACCTCCTAACAACATGTACCCTATTAAAACTATATTGAGACCAAAGATAATGAGACGATAGAAATGTATTTCCTCACTGACAGGATGACCTTGAGAAATTTTTAATTTATCTTAAGTTATATCAAATACTTTCAGCAAAGGAGTGGACCTGAAGATGAACTGATTAGATTTCTCCCTAGTGTTTCTTTGTTCTTCTCCTGTGTTTCCCTGTGTCTCCTCCCTTTGTCTGTGTGTATATGTGTGTGGGTGTCAGAGGACCAGTGCAGATTTCTGGCGTGTCCTGCCTACCTGTTCCTCATTCTCATCACCACCTGCAGTATAAGAACCCTCGCTTGTTATTTACTCGTCACCAGATTATTGAAGGTTCCAACGTGGTATTGTGGATTCAGGGCTGCTCAGTATCATGAAGAGGGTTGGTATTTAGCCCAAAGTGTGAGCTCAGCACCAATTTACTTAATTTCAAATGAACCCAGAAATGTAATTGAAATATTGCAAGCATTTGTTAGTAATTTGCCTTTCTCCTTACTGGAGATTAATTGTATCCAAATGTCAGTCAAGCTGCCAATTATGTGCATAACATAGAGATAGTTTTACATTTGGCCGAAGTAGGATGGCAACAAGAGATCCCAAACGGTACAGTAGTTGAATGGTTTAGTGGTTTATGTGTTGGTGCTTAGTAAATACAGTAGAACTGGTATTGGATTTTGCATACACTACCAGTCAAAAGTTTAGGCTCACCTTCTCATTCAATGGTTTTTCTTTGTTTTACTACTTTTACACTGAAGACAGCAAAACTACAAAAGAACACTTAAGGAATTATGTAGTACACAAAAAGTGTAGCTTAAGTAGCTACCTTTACTTTGATGACAGCTTTGCACACTCTGCATTTTCTCAATCAGACACGAGGTAGTCACCTGAATGGTTTTCAATCAACAGGTGTGCTTTCCTTTATCAAGTTAATTAGTGGAATTTCTTGCCTTCTTAATGTCAAGAGACCACCAGTTGTGTTGTGCAGAAGTAGAGTTGGTACACAGTTCTGTGCAGTGGATAGCTCTATTCAGCTATCATTGTTCTGTTCTGTACTACCATATTATGGCCAGAACTAACTATGAAGAGAAAACACAGTCCATTATTACTTTAAGACATGAAGATCAGTCAATCCAGAAAATTTCAAGAATTTTAATGTATCTCAAGTGCAGTCACGAAACCACTGAACGCTATGATTAAACTTGCTTTCATGAAGACCAAGAGTTACTTGCTGCAGAGGATAAGTTCATTAGGTTAACAGCCTCAGAACCCACAAATTAAACAAGTCAACCATGTTGTACTTAGTGGTATACGCTGACGCCTTGTGACTGTGGTGTAGTTCATATAGGTTCAACATTAGCTTTATACTTCTGGAGGCTGAATATCACTAATCACCAGAAGTATCTTGCTGAACAAAACCTGATGTATTATACAATTTGCTGGTCACAGAGCTTTTTTTCTGCAGTCAAAGCAACTGAAAAATCCTATTGGCTTTTTGTCAAGGGAACCTGGGTGGTACTAACTTCTGGGCCATATCCTACAAAATACATCATCTGCACCACTTTATTGGATAGAATACAGGTTTAAGGCACTCATATTTTTCAGACCTGAGTCAACATCCATTTTACATATCGAGTTTAAGATTTGCCATAACTATCTTAGGTTTTTGAGCCAGAAGTGACCATATTTGGTCAAGAGGGTGGAGCTGGGGAGGAGCCCACTTTACACTGGCAGCTCGGGACTGCATCAAGCTCCTCGCTCCGCTGTGCTAAATCGCCACTAACACAATTATCTTCTATAATTTGAGGTGAAATTTGCAGTGTTAAAGTGTTAAAGTAATCTCAGTAGCTAATTGCACACATGTTCACATTTGGCAAATACATAAGAGGAGTTACCTTTTATTGTAGTAATGCAATAGTGCTGTTTCTTTTCTTTTCTTTTTTCCCATCCAGGCAAGATCATTTTGCCCTTTCACAATGACCCAAGTAAACCAGGAAACTTACAAACAGACCCCATATCAGTTTCCTCTTCCAAACATTGAGTCTACTATGTAAATCAATATATACACACAGACCAAGGATTACATTATAACAGCTGATAGACTTTTTTCATCATACCTCTATTACTTATGGACTGCTGCAACCGATTTTCAGCTTATGCAGTATGGTCAACCTACTGTTGCATTATGCTTCACTTTGAATTGTCAAGGCAGCTTTACTCCTTAACTTCCAGGCTTTAGACTTTACTTCAGAGTACTGCGAGTAGAGGTTGCACCAAGTGATGTAAGCTACACATGACATTTTATTTTTTTTATTAAGGTTTTCTTGTGTATAACCTTTTCTACTGTAACTAAAAACTGAGAAACAGGGGATTCAGCTACTCTCTTTTCATTATGCAAACTTGTATGACCAATTATTCATTTATTTCATTACATGTAATTCTTTTCATTTATTACATTTATTAGATTTTAGATAAGTCTGTCTGTAGTTTTTGATGCACAGATAAAATACCTGTGAGGTTCTTGTTGAGGGTTTGTATGTATGAATTTTAATAACAGCAACATGGTACACTATTGTAATCATACAAGAACACATTATGGAGGTTTTGTATTAATTACAAGACTATTTCAATGGTAGCTTTAAACATTGTAATAATTTTAATTTTTTTTTTTATTAGAGTTTGTGCTTTCCTTTTATTTTTTGTCTTATGTTCTTATTGATTTTAATGACACTGAAATAAATGAACCAACTAAAGTGTCCTGTTGGTAGTAAATGAAAAAACTGTTTAGTTACAGTAGATTTGTTTAAATTAAATATAACAAAAACTCATCACAAATTAATGCAGGTCCTTATTGCACTTCTAGCTGTTTTGATTTCAAATTGGGAAATATTTCACTGTGGAGGTGGTGACTGTGCTAGAGAAAACTCTTAACTTCATTCTTGGTTAAAATTTTCAGAATTTGTTTTTAAAATGTTTTTGTATTTTAGCCACTCCCCACCACTAAGTACCTGACATAACACAGAATTTACTGGGTAATTAGTGCATTAAGTGTATCTGTCTTTTTGTCTGTGAATAGCTGATCTGATGTGTTAGATGGGTTTAATTCTTTTCCCTCATGTCCTTGGCAGGTTGATGGCAATACAAAAACGCATATAAGCAAAGACAATTACTAACCACACAAGCAGCCCGTTTGTGCCAACACATAAAATTAAGACCCTGGCACTAGAAACCAACATTCATGGTATAAGGGGAAATCATGCATTGTCTTTTTTTCTAGACCAAAGTCCGCTTTTTAAAATAAGTCTTTGAACAACCAAATCTGATTCGGTGACAAACTTCGAGGCTCAAGTCCAAACTCAAAACTCTACCCAGCAACCATGGCTGCTAATTCCTTTTGTTTCATTGTTTTGTGTCTTTATCCTGTGTGCTTTTGCTGCCTCTATTAAAAACTTTAAAACTCATGAAATAAATTTGCCTTGCCTTACCTAATCTTTATTCTCTTGTTTCATTTTATTTTGATATTCCGCCTTGTTTGAGATACTTCCTCTTGTGTGTTTCCTGCCTGTGTGACTGTCTGCCCCGCCTCTTATTAGTTTCACCTGTGTTTCATTATCCTTCCCTATAGTATCCCTTAGTATACTTAGTCTCAGTGTTCCCTGCTCTAAGTGTCAGTTCATCTTTGTATCCAGGGTCAAGCGTTTTTCCTTCTGTTTAGCATTCCTAGCTGTTTTGGATGTCTTCTAGTTTTTTTTTTATCTCAACATAGTCCTCTCCTGGCTGGATTGTTCTGCCTTTTTCTTTGACTGATTAACTTTTTTTTTTGGCAAGTCTGTTTTTTTTAATCAAGTTCCTCACTGTGTGTCATTGAGTCTTTTTGCCTGTGGTCTCTAGTTGTTACAGAAACAGATCACGCTGTGAAGAATGGAAGTTTATTACAACCACAGCATAACTGAACTCAATGACACCTACATCTACAACCCGTATGAAAATGATGTGATGTTTAAAGTGTTAATCTACATTATGTACAATCCTCAGCACACATATTCACCCACAATTGTATGGATTAGATCCTGATAGGTTTTCCATTGACTTTGCTGGCCATCTACTCTCTGTACTCACAGGTATGTAAGGAATTATCAAGCTTTCCTGTATGTAGGAATCTTCATTATGACAATGACCTACTAACTGTTGCTGTCCACTACAGGATGTTGTGTAATCGTGTAACTTTACTGCTGTCATCTTTTGAATGTTGTTTGTGAAACTGCTGTTGGTCTCTCAGTATGTAGTAATGGTGGTGGGTCAGTCATGTTGAATGATGTGTTTATAAATTTCCTGCTGCTGTTTTCATCTTTCACTATAACTGCAGATGCAGGACGACCATGTTGCACCGATCTTTGTCATCAACCTTCTGATCACAGACCTCATCCAGATGTGCTACGGTGATCTGGATGATGATACGATACAACTACTCTCGACTATAAGTGGTTATACTATATGCTTTCGTTTTTCTGCATTCATCTACTACTCTGGTGTGATGTGGCCAGTGTTTTTTCATGGTGTGTTGCCTCTGGAAAGGTAGGTATTGGTAGAGCACTTCTAAAAGAAAACACTGCTAAAAAACTAGAAATGTGATGAATTTCTGATCATTAACACCCATTTTACAGGTGAACCGATCGCTCTGGCCTCTGTGGTACTGGGCTGCAGACTAAAACATCAAGTCCTCTGCGGGTCTCCATCATAGTCTGGCCCTGCTCATCGAGTCTATTATATCATATTTTGTGCCGGTCATCTCATCCTCCTCCCTCTCCCCCTCCCTCTGCTCATCTTCTTCATAGTTGGCCACTGAAAGCCCTGTCTGCAGTCATTTCTCTTTCTCTTACAGAAAAATGGCAAATTATAGAATTTTAGTCCTGGTGCTGCTAAACCACACACTGCTGTTCTTGCCCTGGGTCATTTTGGATCCTGTACTGTTGCTTATCAGACTTATCAGGCTTTGTAGTGATGGAAGTTTTATTAACTTTCTAGTATTTGTTGAGTTCAGTCCTCTTTGCAGACTTGGTTCTGTACATTTTCATAAGGAAAAGGTTCTACAGCGAAGGTTGACCTCCTTTGTTGTTGCAAATGTTAAGAGAGGAAGAGCAGGGCCAGTAGCCAGTGAATAAATTCATTGAAAGAAATTGGCTATCTTTTCTGTCTACGCAGTGCATAGTGGCTATTCAATGTATTTTCATTACTAATTACCTTCTGCTAAAATAGTCATTGCACCAGCTTTCCTTAAAATCTATGTATTTGCAACAGCAACATAATTTCAAGGAAAAGTAATTGTGTAATTTTCTATTAAAAGTAATAATAAAATCTCATGAATTTATGTATTTGCCAAATCACAAATGTTGGCACAAAAAAGATTCAAATGTTCAGAGACAATAGAGTGTTTGTTTTCACCAAAATAGCTGATCTTGCAGAATACTGTATCTTGTATAATATCTAGTATAACTTTGTAGTGACTACAGCATTATTAAACATTTTCATGGTTATATTTAGACCTCATTGCACTTGGTTGCTATGAGAATAATCATGGTCTGGATTAATACTGAAAGTTCAGTGGCTTTAGACACATGTTTATTTACATTTGACCAAATCCAGAAAGTTTCTGACTTTAACTAAAATGCTTTTTTTTACATAAACCACAAATGTAACTGTGGATGAGCTCCAGTCTCTGGTGTGCTTTGGACAAGCGCTTGCATCCACCTCAAATCCTCCCAGTGACTCTGCTGCATTAATAAATTTCATACTAATTTGTTCCAAAAGGAAATGCTGCAAACTGAACATAATTCATCAGACATTATGTTGCCAGTGTATGGTTATCACCCTTCACTCTGTCCTGCTGTCGGTGGAAAAACTATTGGCATGAGCAGAATGAACAGATGGTAGTTGTTCAGGACAGATGTAAAAGCCTATTGGCTTATTTCTCTTTATTAAAACAATGCAAGTTTGTTTTAATTCACTGTAAAAAGGTACACCAGTTACTTTGGTGTTGTTTTGCTGACAGTGTGACACTGTAGGTGCCATATAACAAACCTGATTTTGATTTAATCACCTAAATGTCTCTGTTTTGCCTCAGTACTTTTAAGTGAGGTCACAAAATATTTGTATTTACATAGATGAAAAATAAGCTTGTGAAACAAGTTTAATCTTGAAGGATTTGATTTGTTTTGTCTATGCCTCCACTGGTGACAGTTAAAGTCGACTCAAGCAGTAAAATCTAAAGTGACTTTCTTCCAACATAATATGCCAGTAGAAATGTTTTGAGAGATGTAAGAGTGTAATGTATTCAACAAACTATATGTTAAAAGTTTTATTACAAATACTGAAAATTGAACACTGGAGTCCAAATGTGGACAGAATGACTCATTTTTAAGAACTGTGAGATCAATTTGACAATGACCAGTCAAATTATATTATTTTACTACCTAAACATCAGTTTTTAAACCACATATGTATGTGTCTGTTTCAACTTTAATCACTCAGCAAAAAGTTTAATGAATCATCCCTATAATGCTGACTTAAAGTAGAACACAGAAGCTATCTAGAAATAATATGGATAATGATGTAATACTAACATTTTAAATTATGTACCTCTTCCCTTTTAAAGTCCTGCACTCATCAGCAGCCTAGCACCACCCTCCCTTCTATGCTGCTGTTTTATTTCACATCAAACATAAATATGAACAAACAGCGCTTTTACTGACTCAGTCCCATTACCTCTTTCAACACAATTTCATATGTAAAGCTCAACCACATTGAAGTGCAAGGGATGAATGAGTGAGCAGAAGTGTTTGACTTTGTCTGGGGTGCTGCATAGAAACAGTGAGCAAAAAATTACAGTGAAACTGCTTTTCAGGCTGCAAAGGCTGAACAATGAGCTTAGTGTCTCTCTCCGCCTTCAGCTGATCAACCCACATCATCTTGCACAGCATATATCTTAATTTTAAAAACTTGTTGCATGTTGACTGAGTCAGTATATGATTGGGATAAGAGACTGTTTTTTCTTACTGTACAGGAAAACAAAATAAAATTATAGATGTCCATCTGAGTTTCACTGTGCACATTTGCATGTTCAACTGTCCTGCTGCTGACTGACTGGAAGACTCTCGCGTATGCTACCACCAATTATTTAAGGCTGTGTAATGCTTTTTTTAGATCCAATGTTATATGAAACAGTAATAGATACCAATAACTTGCACATTTCACCACTATTTGGTGCCTGCAGAAGAAACCATATATAGTCATATCCTCAGTTATCTTCTTGGGGTCCATTAGAATTGTATTCTGAATGGGCCATTTGACCTTGACCCTGGCTTGGGAGGTGAAGAGTTCTCCATCTGCTTCTTATTACAGAATGTTGGGGAGGCTGAAGAGAGGATGGGGTTCAGGTCGCATCTACCAGTCACTGACTGACATTGTAACTGCTCGTATATTTGTTCTTCAGCAAACATATCATATTAGATAGCTAAGATTGATGGATAAAAATCCCCTCCTTTCTGGTTTTCTAAATTTAAACTTTGAAGTTGGAATTAGTGAATCATCAACAACAAGAAGGTGCTCACAGCACTGTCTGTCAGCAATAAGATAATAATTTATTTTACCTGTTCTATCATCCTATACTTGTTCTTTTCTCCACCAGGTTTGTGTAATTCTCATGTCTCATTTTCCCCAAAATACAATATTGCTAAAATTATTCTCTCACCCATCCAAATAATTGAATTCAGGTGTTCAATCACTCCATGGCCACAGGTGTATAAATCACACCCACAAAGCGGGACTAGTGGATGCTGGTGCACAGAGGTCACCAACTTTCTGCATTGCAGCTACAGACTCAACAAATGTCATGTGGCCTTCAGATTAGCTCAAGAACAGTGCTTTGTGGAATGGGTTTCATGATCGAGCAGCTGCATCCAAGCCTTACATCACTAAGTGTAATGAAAGCATCAGATGCAGTGGTGAAAAATAGACAAATAGTGATAGATAAATAGTAACAAAGTTAATCTTTCACACCACCACAATGCACTGTTTCCTCCTCGTCTGAGTAGCATTTGCTAAAAACTACTGATTTTGGGAAATTATCAACCCCCCCTAAAACAAAAACAAAAACAAAACAAAAACTAACAAACAAAAACCTGTATAATGTATATGTTAAATTTATTTTGCCTGTCTTAAAGACTCTTAATATATACTTGCATAAATTGTAATTAAGGCTGTAACATTGTTTGATACACAAAACAGTCAAGCAGTAACAATAAGAGTATCATAGCATTTCAAAACTGCAGATGAAAGCAAACTTTTAATCCCATGCTTTTGAGGGACTTTCCCAGTTCCTTCACTATGACCTCTGAACACATTATAACATTTTCACACATTTGGAAATTGATTCATTTTATGGTTGGGATTCATAGCTAACTGTCAATGTACATATGTGTTCAGTTTTAGCAGTTTTTGCTGTCACTTGTGTACAAGTTTAACACTGTAATGTGACTGCACCTCTGTTTGAGTTCTCCACAGCTGCAAACCTGTAAGAGTATAATCAACAGCATGGGACACACCTGGGCCAGATGTGCTTCATAAAGGCCAGAGCAGCAGCCAGTCCAAAATCCTGAGACAATGAAAGACAATGAAATCTGTTCCAACTTCATCATTTGAACTTTGGATTGAACTCAGTTATGTCTAACAACATAGCAAGTTGTGAACAAGTCTATTTTACCAGCATTTATCATTGTCAGGCTCTATGATGCCTGTGACATTTGCTGATAGTTTACACAGGTATAAGATGTGCTGAAAAAGGCAGGCAAATATCATGCATGGACTGTATTTTCTTCTCCCAAGATAATTTTACTAGAAACAAACAACAGCAACAACAACAACAAATCCTACTACACTCTGCATGTCAGTTTATTTTTGGAGATGCCTTGTTAAAATACAGTGGGAAACAAAGAGAGAGTGAGGCACGGAACATTTGAATTATTCTTGGAGAATGTTTTGTTTAAAGAATATACAGTGTCTCCTTCCTGTTGACTGTGACTGTTGTTTTGTTGTCTGTATAGATTATCACTTCCTTTACATATTCATGCCTGAGTCCTTTTTCCTCTCCTGCTTTTAAAAGAACAAGTACAGATTCTCTATATGTAGAGAATAACAAGGACATAAAAACAGTCATGAAAATAGATATGCAAACTGTGACAGCTTTGGACAGTATCTATGTAGAATAGTAAAGCAGTCGAAACAGTTATGTTATTTCATTTTGGTTTCTTCCCATTCTTCCTTTGAACTGTAAGAAATTACAAATATTTTGTATTAAACAAAATGAGGCAGAGGAAGAAGAATGAAGAACACAAGATAGCAAATTATTATTATTATTATTATTATTGTACATTCTGGACCCAAATACAATCCATAATTGGAGAGGTAGTTATACTGATGTTTAGGCTGATGCAGGAAATGTTAGTTGAGTTATTTATGTGTTGTGGACAACACAGACTGGTGATGAAAAGTCCCCAGTAGGAAATGAGTTATAACCAAAGACAAGTTACAGAGAGTTAATGAATCAGCAATTGATTTTTTTCATTGAAATGAGAACATAATTCCGTGTTTGTTTGGTTCTAAACATAAATGAACTTCTGTGTCAAAGTTGTGTCAGTTTTTGAGGACCTTTAGAATCTTCATTACAGGAGGCAAAAGACAGACAGGACATGAGGACAGAGAGAGAGAGGGTGATATAGAAAAAACTTGAAACATTTTCATATGATAAAGTGTTGTTTTAATCTAATATTTCATCAGAATCAACAACAGAGAGTGTACAAAATCTAACTGGCACAGAAGAGGCAAAACATCCAAAACCAATGCTCCTCTTACCTTAAATTACTGAAATAACTGATATAATACTGTGGCTGCAGTACTGACCTCTATGTTTAAATGTTTGTGTATGTCAATCTGATTTCGATTTTTGTGGGTATAGTACATGTATATGTACTGTATTTGTATGGCACATCACAGCTTAGTGATATCAAACGTAAGGTAGAAAAAAAACACGATGCTCCTTTTCCATAACCTGAATGGAAGATTTCACTTAACAACATCCAGGTCTTCTTTGACCCTGGTGTCCATTCATGATATTTCGTGTTATGTTATTATCAAGTGTGAGCATGCTAATATGCTCAAGTAAGATGGCGACATTACCCGCTAAACAATAGAGAATAACATTGTTGTGAGCATATTAACATTTAGCTCAATGCACTGCTGTTACTAAGTACAACTCACAGAGCTACTTAGTACAAGACTAGACTAGACCTTTCAAGAGTCACCCAGGTGAGAGGTGCCATGGTGTGGGATACCACCAGTCCCTGGCTGAGTGTCATTGTGTTGGAGTTTTCCCTGTGAACTGCGCAGACTCCCATAGTACTGCTGGGGAAAAGTTCAGTGATCGATTTATGGTTGTATCATCAGGCTCTGGCGGCCGGTGTCTTGGACACTCGGGTGAAGAGAGGGGCAGAGCTGTCAGCTGATCACCACCTGGTGGTGAGTTGGATCAGATGTAGGGGAAGACCGTCGGACAGACCTGGCAAAACCAAATGGAGTAGTGAGGTGCGCTAGAACATTTGGCAGAGGCCCTGTCTGGGAGGTTCAGCTCCCACCTCCAGAGGAACAATGTCCCAGTCCACATTGAGTCTGAGTGGGGCTATGTTCAAAGTCTCCATTGCAGACGTGGCAGGCAGGAGCCGGTCAGAAGATCATAGCCTGTCGTATGGCAACCTAAGAACCTGCTGCTCAGGCTGAAGAAGGAGTTCAGAGAAGAAGGATAGCGACTTGCAGCTGGCCTTAAAGAGGTTGTGGAAACTGGCCCGCAGCTCAGAAGGGAAAGGAGGGCCTGTCTCAGGCTGTGTTCAATCTGGAAAGGGGAACTGCTGACTCGGATTGGGATATTGTTGAGTGGTGGAAGAGTACTGAGGAACTCCCAAACGCAGCTAATATGTCTTCCGTGGAGGAGTGTAGAGTTTGGTATCCGGGGAAGCCTGTTTTATCTTTGATCAGAATCAGACTTATTGCCAAGTAAATGGTCCATACAAGGAATTCGCTGTAGTAGTAGTAGAAGTAGTTAAGAAGCTGCCCAGCCAGTTTAGACAGAAACAGGTGAGCATACAAATATTTGAATTTAGTTCAAGCAAAATTAAATTTAACATTTAATTTATGCAGTTTTAAAGCTCAGTAATTTCCTGTAAAAGAGCTGCTCAATGTTGTTTGTAGCAATGTTACTTACGAAAATTCAATTTAGACACACAGAAACTATTCCTGTTTAAAAATGGCTGGAATTGTATAAGTAATTACACAGTGAACATTCTAGATGGACATTGGTAATTTATCATTTTTTGTTTGTTTTTTTCCTGTTCTACGCCAGTGATACCATGCTGACTATTTCCATTGTGTGACTACCTGTGGCCATGTAAAACCTTTTGGAAGCATTGATATACTGTACTTCCAATAATAGCTGTGTAGTAGGCCTGGATTGCGGATTTGTAGTTGAAAAGATGTGAAGATACTCATCACAATTAAACTAAATTAGGTTCATTCATTTTTTAGCAGCAGGTGTAACCACTTCTGCTCACATGTTCACCCAGTCTGATTAACCTTTGACACATGAAATTGTATTCACCTGTGTCCATCCAGTTTGAGAAAGGAGATTAAGCTGACCTCTTACTCAGGAAACAGTTTGTTTATACACACACACACACACACACACACACACACAGTACGTTCAAGGACATTAAAAAGAGTAATGACAATAAAGATTTTCATAAGAAGATGTATAATTTAGCCATCTGCTATTACAGCATTATCCATGTTATCACCCACTTGCTTCTGTGTTCTGCTTTAGTTAGCAGTACAGGGATGATGAAAGTTGTTGAGTGGTCAAGTCGAGTATGCAGGTAAAATCTGCTGTTTAGGCTCAAGTCAAAATATTTTAATAATCAAACTAGTCATTGTTATGTATATTATGTTGGAGTAGAGTCACTTAAGGTTTTACTGCTCTTAAGTCATGTTAGTGACATGTCACAGTCACAAGTGTGAAGCACATAAGTAAGGCAAATCACAAAATATCTTTTTTGTCAAATGAATACATAAATACTCTGTGAGATAAGTGATTAACCAAATCAGGTTTATTTCTACAGCATTCGTAAGGGTCATAATAATATCAGATATACAGCACAAGAGGAACTGTTGCGTTTATAGTGTAACTACAAACAAACTCATTGTTTTGATTAAAAGGCAAGTCAATAACGATCTTTTACATCTGTGCATGAGTAACTGTCATCTAATTTTATTCTACACATCCAAGTAGTTTTTCCACACAACAGCAGGACTCAGTGAAAAGAGCAACTAACCCCATCTTGTAGAAATTATGTTCATTTAATACTAAATTGTTTCCCCAATTATATTGTGGTGGAAACATGATGACTTGTTGGATGTTCAGAAGCAACATGTTCTTTCTTAGTAAGATTAAAGTGCTACATTTATTAATGGCAGCAGAGTCACTAGGAGGTGACTGAGGCGGACAGCACACGCAAGTTCACCAGAGCTCATGGTTCACATCCACAGTCACATCTGTGGTTTATGTTATAAACGCACCTTGGTTTAAGGTTAGGGAAAGTTCCTGGTTTAGGTCAAATGTAAATAAAAACTTTTATTTTTTCCAGAATTACACCAGACCACAATTATTGTCTAACATATATAAGAGCAGAGAGAGTGTATATATAAGTAGGAAAATTACATGGTTACTACAACTGAATACTTTACTGCAAGATCAGATATTTTGATGGAAAACAAATATATTGTCTGTGAACATTTAAGGCTTGCAAAATATAACAATAGAATTCAAATTAAATAATCATATCATTTTATTTATTTGTTGTTATCTTTTTTATTTTTATTATTATTCCTCCTTAAGTCCAGTATAGATAATGAATGAATGCTCTGTCTGCACTGAGCAGACTTCTGTGGTTATCTATCTATGGTGGCTACCTGGCCCTATTCTTCCTCTCTTGTTACCCTGCAACAACACACAGGAGGTCAAAGCAGCTCTCCAGACCCTTTCCTTATGAAAGCACACAGAACGAAGTATCCAAAAGGACTAAATGCAGTCAACCTTGCAAATGACAAAACAACCAAATAAGAAGAAATTTCATCAACATTCAATGACGTTTCCAGGGTCAAAATGACCCAGGGCAAGAACAGTAGTGTGAAGTTCCTATGATCTGCTGTTTTTCTTTAACAGAGACAGAAATGGCCATAGAGAGGGCTTTAATGGTCCCAGCCAGGAAGAAGATAAGCAGGGGGAAAGGGAGGAGGAGGAGGATGAAGAGGGCATAGGGCACAAAAAGTGCTATAATGAACTCAATGAAACCAAAGACCCAGACCATGATGGAGACCACCACAGAGGACTTGATGCTTCGTCTGAGGTGGTACCACAGTGGCCAGGTGATGATTAAATACCTGTAATAAAGGATATATGGAGTGTTAACCAGTCAGAATATTCATCACATTTATGACTTTTTTTCAGAATTTTACTGTTTCAGAGTTTCTTTCAGAATTGCTCATGCCCACACAATACCTACCTTTCTAGGGCTACACACACCATGAAGCCAACACTGACCAGCAGACCACTGTAGTAGATTAATGAAGAGACACAGACTGCATTAATACTGTAATCCCCCATATAATATGTAAAATCCACCCTTTCCCAAACCAGTTTTCTCAGTAATTGTACTGATAAATGTCAGGTTTGCCTGCAGACAAAATACTTATATGTTCAAGAGTCCTGCTGTCTTAAAGACTCTTATTATATGCTAGTCCCAGTTCCCAGTTCCTTCACTATGACCTCTGAACACATTATAACATTTTTACACATTTGGAAATTGATTCATTTTATGGTTGTGATTCATAGCTAACTGGTCAATGTACATATGTGCCAAGCTTCGGGATATAAATATATTGACAATGGATCCTGTGAGATGCAATCAAAACAAGAGCAAAAAATTATTGTTGGAAAACAAATTCAGTATCATGCAGCATAAATGTCAAGCATCATATTCATATGTATCCTGATGGCAGACACAAAACACCTTCAAAAACACTCAGCACTCTCTACATCTGAGCATCTGTTTTGTGTTTGGCCATGTGATGGCAACATGGAGCTGTAAACAGCTCAGTGGTTGAATGGTTTAGTGTGTGTGGACTGCAAATGGCAGTTTTATTCCTTTTTAATGTCTCATTTACCTTTACCACTTGCTCCCTCTCCATGACCTGATCTCTAAAACAACAGGTTTCGCACCGAAAAACTGAAGATTTCCACAGTAACAACACATCTCAGGACACAAACTATAACAACAGCAACATCACCAACATCACCAACGACAACTCTAATGACAACAAAGAGTTGATGTTTGAACTGATGATCAAAAATCAATTTTGATAAACACAAACCAAAACTCCCTGTGCACTTTTTGTTTGTGTGACAACAATAAGAGTATCTCAATTAATATAACATAATACATTCTTTCATGTGAACTCAAAATATACACTTTATTTGCCTGTCACTGAGAATCATTTATAAATTATTGATAATTTTTCCCTCTTTTTCTTCAGTTTCTAATTTGGTAATTTTGTCTTCTTTTTTTTTTTACTATCTTAAATATTTCTTATATATTTCTTTTTTTCATTTTTTATAAATAAAGAATACATGTGGTAGGTTCAGTGCTTTGCTCAGAAACAGTTTATGTACAGTTGTTATAGTATTAAATATATATATTTTAATGATTGCAGATTTTTATTGGTTGTTTCTAATATTGGAAACATTTCGCATCGAGGCCTTTATCTCTTCATACTGTGTGAAGCATATTTTATTGCATCCATTTAAATTTTTTTGTGTTGGCCTTCCATGTCCTTTCAAATGAGCCTACTGCAGAGAGCTGCTGTCCTCAAATATAACCACCAGATGGCAGATGTACCATTTTCATAGCCTGCACTACCTGTTCATCATCAGCTGTACATTCTAGTGCATCCAAGAGTAGGCTATTAAATTATCTTTGTTTAATCATAGCTTTACTTTACAGGGTAAAGGGTAAAACAGTGCTCATAAACAATATCATCACAGAGGTTTACACTGAAAGGGAGCAATGCAGACTGGGAATTGAATTATGGAGCAAATACAAAAAGCTGTTTCTTTTATTTTTATAATTGTATTCAACTCCACTAACATTTGCTGATGGCAGATGGTTTCATTGGGAAACTTGCAGTCATATGGGTTCAGCAGTTAGAATTGCTGAGCCACCCAGGCATTCTCCCAGCACTCTACATCTGAGCATCTGTTGGTGTTTACCAATGTAGATGGCAAATATGGAGCTGTAAACAGTACAGTGGCTGAATGGTTTGGTGGATGGACTGAAATGTCAAATCATATCAGCGTCACAAGCAGCACTACGCCTCACAGCAAGAAGGTCCAGGTTCGAGCCTGGGCTTTGTGTGGAGTTTGCGTGTCCTCCCTGTGCCTGTGTGGGTTCTCTCTGGGTACTCTGGCTTCCTCCCACAGTCCAAAGACATGCAGCTTAGGTTAACTGATGACTCTAAATTGCCCAGTAGGTGTGAATGTGAGTGTGAATGGTTGTTTGTTTGGTTGTTGTATATGATGGCCCTGCGATGGACTGGTGATCCGGACAGGGTGTACCCCGCCTCTCACCCAATGACACCTGGGATAGGCTCCAGCCCCCCTGCGACCCTTAATGGATAAGCAGTGTAGATAATGAATGAATGAATGAATATCATCTCAAAGCATGTGTAAAATAACTATGAAAAGATAATAGTCAAAACAATATGCATGTTCAGTTCCCATTAGTGTGAATTTACAGTGGGTCTCAATATCTCTTAATGTCAGAGAAAAAAGTCCCATTGATCCAATTGATCCTAAAATGTTAAACTATTCATTCAGTGTCCGTATTGTTTTAATTGTTTATAAAATTTGGATTTGAATTGCCTACATTTAATTATTTCTTTAGAAATAATCACAAAAATGATACCAAAATTGAAAATGGGGTCTTTGGAGGGGCTGGAGCCACAGGGCAGTTTCTCATTTTTGACTACAGTAAATTAAGTTAGTACCATGTTAACAGTATGTAAAATCTTGTGAGACAATGAAATCTGGTTCCACCATCATTTTAACTTGAACTGACTAACTCAGTTATGTTTAACATAGTAAGTTATGAACAAATTATAAACAAATTTCTCCATTTTACCACCATTTCTCATTATCATTTGTGTTTATTTATTTATTTATGGAGATGTAGGTAGTTGTGGATGTTTGTGACATTTGCAGATACTTTACACAGGTATAGGATGTCCCGAAAAAGGCAAGCAAATATCATGCATGGATTATATAAGATAATTTTACTAGAAAAAACAACCAAACAAATCCTACTGCACTTTGCACTTCAGTTTACTTTGAGGTGTCCTGTTAAATACAGTGGAAATATAGGCGAGAGTGAGACAGAACATTTAAATTATTCTTGGAGAATGTTTTAATATATAGTGTCTCCTTCCTGTTGACTGTGACTATTGTTTTGTTGTCTGTATAGATTATCATCCTTTACATATTCATGCCTGAGTCCTTTTTCCTCTCCTCCTTTAAAAGATCAAGCACAGATAATCACAACACTACTGCATGTCATCTCTTGCTTTACATATTCATGCCTAACTACTTTTTTCTCTCCTGCTATTAAAAGATCAAGTACAGATTCTCAGGAACCTACTGCATGTTATCACAAACCATATTTACAGTAGACTGCAGAGGAAAAACATCAAACATTGTTGAAGGGAACATCTGGGAGTCTTGCAACTTTCAAACAAATAAAAGGATTTTTGTATATAACATTTTTCATATGTAGAGATTAATAAAAAGGCCATAAAAGCAGTCATGAAAAGAATATGCAACTGTGACAGCTTTGCTAGTAGTTATGCAGTAGTATATATTATTATTATTATTATTATTATTATTATTATTAGTATTATTACTGTACATTCTGACCTAAATACGAACCACTGAGTGGTAGCATTGATGTTTAGGGCTGATGGTGGAAATGTTAGTTGAGTTATTTATGTGTTGTGACAACATGACTGGTGATGAAAAGTCTTCCAGAATGAGTTATGTAACCAAAGACAAGTTACAGATAAAGTTAATGAATCAGCAATTGATTTTTTCATTGAAATGAACAATCTGTGTTTCTCAGTCAGTTCTCAACTAGTTATGTTTTATAGATTTTTGGGTGACCTTTTCACCTTCATTGATGGGAGGCAGTGAATACAGACAGGGCATGAGCACAGAGAGAACAAACAACAAAGGTCCCTGGGACATTTTCATGATAAAATATTGGTTTAATCCAACTGAATCAACATCAACAAGGGAGTCAGCACAAAAGATCAAATCAAGTACAGAAGAGGCAAAACATGTTAAACCAGAGCTCATCTACCTTGTTGGGAGGACATGTTGAAATAGCAAAATTTACACAAATATCGCCATCTCATGATTAAAATTTAGTACTTATTGTACATTATCATCATATCTCAGGAATTTACTGTGTGTACTTTGTATGTATTTATCCTATGTTACAGGTATCTGGTATCATAGAATCAACCAGATTTGTTTAATTTTGCTATTGCATACACATTGTAAATGTCTTTGTTCTTTTGTTAAGGGCTGTATGTTACATTCAGGGCATTGCTGAAAAAGAATTTCTACATTCACTTGGACCTCCTTGGTAAAATGAAATGTGAAAAGATTTGTTATTATATATTATTATTGTTTTTATTATATATTTTCAGATGTCATACAAAGATATGGACATGGCCAAACATCAGCCACATTGTACAAATACAAATTTGTTATCACCTGTGACTAACATAA